>JAWQFJ010006540.1:45000-48397 GCA_034096865.1 Theodoxus fluviatilis | reverse complement strand
TGTAGTGGAGTGCTGGTGGGAGTGGTGTAGTGGAGTGCTGGTGGGAGTGGTGTAGTGAAGTGCTTGTAGGAGTGATGTAGTGGAGTGCTGGTGGGAGTGGTGTAGTGGAGTGCTGGTGGTAGTGGAGTGCTGGTGGTAGTTGAGTGCTGGTGGGAGTGGAGTGCTGGTGGTAGTGGAGTGCTGGTAGGAGTGGGAGTGCTGGTGGGAGTGGAGTGCTGGTAGGAGTGGTGTAGTGGAGTGCTGTTGGAGTGATGAAGTGGAGTGCTGGTGGATGTGGTGTAGTAGAGGGCTGATGACAGTGGTGTAGAGTGCTGGTGGGAGTGGTGTAGTGGAGTGCTGGTGGGAGTGGTGTAGTGGGGTGCTGGTGGGAGTTGTGTAGTGGAGTCCTGGTGGGAGTGGTGTAGTGGAGTGCTGGTGGGAGTGGTGTAGTGGAATGCTGATGACAGTGGTGTAGTGGAGTTCTGGTGGGAATGGTGTAGTGGAGTGCTGGTGCTAGTGGAGTGCTGATGACAGTGGTGTAGAGTGCTGGTGGGAGTGGTGTAGTGGAGTTCTGGTGGATGTGGTGTAGTGGAGTGCTGATGACAGTGGTGTAGTGGAGTTCTGGTGGGAGTGGTCTAGTGAAGTGCTGATGACAGTGGGGTAGTGGAGTGGTGGTTGGAGTGGTGTAGTGGAATGCTGATGACAGTGGTGTAGAGTGCTGGTGGGAGTGGTCTAGTGAAGTGCTGATGACAGTGGTGTAGTGGAGTTCTGGTGGGAGTGGTGTAGTGGAGTGCTGGTGGGAGTGATGTAGTGGAGTGCTGATGACAGCTGTGTAGAGTGCTGATGACAGTTGTGTAGAGTGCTGGTGGGAGTGGTGTAGTGGAGTGCTGGTGACAGTGGTGTAGTGGAGTTCTGGTGGGAGTGGTGTAATGGAGTTCTGGTGAGAGTGGTGTAGTGGAGTGCTGGTGGGAGTGATGTAGTGGAGTGCTGATGACAGTGGTGTAGAGTGCTGATGACAGTTGTGTAGAGTGCTGGTGGGAGTGGTGTAGTGGAGTGCTGATGACAGTGGTGTAGTGGAGTTCTGGTGGGAGTGGTGTAATGGAGTTCTGGTGAGAGTGGTGTAGTGGAGTGCTGGTGGGAGTGGTGTAGTGGAGTGCTGATGACTGTGGTGTAGAGTGCTTGTGGGAGTTGTGTAGTGGAGTGCTGATGACAGGGGTGTAGAGTGCTTGTGGGAGTGGTGTAGTGGAGTGCTGATGACAGTGGTGTAGTGGAGTGCTGGTGGAAGTGGTGTAGTAGTGGAGTTCTGGTGAGAGTGGTGTAGTGGAGTCCTGATGGGAGTGGTGTAGTGGAGTGCTGGTGGATGTGCTGTAGTGGAGTGCTGATGACAGTGGTGTAGTGGAGTGCTGGTGGGAGTGGTGTAGTGGAGTGCTGATGACAGTGGTTTAGTGAAGTGCTGGTGGGAGTGGTGGTAGATATGGAAGTGGTGGTAGTTGTAGAAGTGGTGGTAGATGTGGAAGTTGACAAATTGAAGCGAATGGCTTGCAACATATGCTTACTGGATGGCATTTGTCCTCCATGCACAAACTGATGACGTCAGGTGAAACCACTCCATAGTGATGATGATGTTTTGCTTTAGGATGATGGGGAGAGGGGGGGCGGGGGGTAGGAGATGTAAGTTGGAGGTTAAATGTTTAAAATAGGCAGTAGAAGGTGGAGTCTCATGGAAACACAGTGATGACGAGGAAGTAGAAATAAAGACCAACACTGCCATGCCTTCATCCGGGACTCTCACTGCTTAACCTCTGACCTTTGCTTCACTGCTGCCTACGCCACCGCTGCTCTGTCCCCCAGAGTCCTGCCTTGTGCGTCTTCAACGACCAGCTGTTCAGGCAGAGCGACTGGCGGGCGGTGAGAATGATCCACGACAGCTTCAAGAAGGACGACAGCCTGAAGGTGGGGAGGTTCGGGCTGGGCTTCAAGTCGGTCTTCCACATGACAGGTAGTCTGGTCCTGCTGCTGGAGACGTTCTCCTTCCGTCCTCTCTCTCGTTCCCACCTCCTGCTGCTCCTGGTGCTATTGCTTCTCTTCCTCGCCTTCCACTCCTGCTTCTCCTGCGCGTCGTGCTCCTCTTCCTCATCCTCCACTCCTGCTTCTCCTGGTCCTCTTGCTCCTCTTCCTCATCCTCCACTCCTGGTGCTATTCCTCCTCTTCCTTGCCTTCCACTCCTGCACCTCTTGCTGCTCTTCCTCGTCCTCCACTCCTTCTGCTCCTCTTGCTGTTCTTTCTCGTCCTCCAGTCCTGATTCTCTTTCACTCCTGCTCTTCGTGCTCCTCTCCATTCTCCTTCTGCTCCTTCTGCTCTTCCTCTTCCGCTCCTTTTGTTCCTCATCCAATCCTGCTGTTTCTACTGCTCCTGCTGCTCCTGCTACTCCTGCTGCTCCTGCTGCTCCTGCTGCTCCTGCTGCTCCTGCTGCTCCTGCTGCTGTTCCTCGTCTTCCAGTCCTGCTCCTCTTGCTTCTCTTCTTCTTCCTCACCTTTCACATCTGCTGCTCTTGCTCCTCTTCTTCGTCTTCTACATCTGCTGCTCCTGCTCCTCTTGCTGCTCTTCCTCGTCCTCTACTCCTGCTCCTCTTGCTGCTCTTCCTCGTCTTAGAAAGGTAAAGGTAAAGGTGTGATTTTAAATAGCGACTTTTCACCATTGATCGGTGCTCAAACCGCTTTACACTTTACCCCCTGATCACTGGGCATCTTGATCAATCCTCACTGGTACCTCACAACAAACATAGTGACAGACATTTTGAAGACGCACACAGTCAGGTACCAGCACCAACTCCACTCCCTGGGGAGTATTCCAACCCGATGCTGGCGCTTGGCCGCATACAAGGGTTAATCGTACTACATTTTGCCAACATTGCCCTCACAGGTACCCGGTTTTACTCCTGGGTGGGGAGAAACAATGCGAGTTAAGCATCTTGCTCAAGGATGCAACTCTGGGAACCGCGCAGCTTCGAACGCCGTGCCCACTGGCCGCAAGCGACTGTAGGTCCAGCGCGCTAACCACTCGGCCACAGAGCTCCAATGTCTTCCACTCCTGTTACTTCTATGTTGGCGTCTGCTACTACTGCCACAGCTGCTGATGATGCTGCTGATGCTGATGATGTTGCTGATGAATGAAAACCAATATAACAACAGTAGTGATGGTTGCAATAGTAGCAGTACTAATAGTGGTGGCAGTCGTATTGTGATAGCAGTGCTGATGTTGATGATGACAACGACAATAATAACCGTATAAAGGGAAAGGACGTGATGTCCACACGACAGAGCCTGCTTGGACCTGCACTGGACAAGGCCAAAGATTTCTCTCTTGATCCGTTCCCACGAGAATTGTTCCCCTTTGCAGATCACGTGTGCATCGTCAG
>JAWQFJ010006540.1:25000-42500 GCA_034096865.1 Theodoxus fluviatilis | reverse complement strand
ACAGTGGGCATTCTAGACAGAGGAGTAAAGCTTGAAGTTCTTTGAGACCCAGGGGTGAGAGATAAGTCGATATGTGAAAGCACAGCTTTACCTTTTGCTACACAGGCTGCGTGTCTGAGGACCATGGGAGGCCTGTTCGGCTTTGGGGAGGACTGCCTGAGCGCGGGACACTTCAAAGGAACGCTCTTGTGGTTTCCGCTCCGGCAGACGGCGTCCCCTCTCTCCAGCAAGGTCTACAGCCACAGCCAGGTGGAGAACCTCATGGAGAACTTCCGGGTGGAGGCTCCAGGCCTGCTCCTCTTCCTGCGCCAGCTGTCCACCGTGGAGCTCTACGTCAGGGGGGGCCAGGTACTGTGTGACGGACATCTTGCAGTGACCACAGTCCATCCTCTCCTGCACTTCTCCTCAGCTCACTTGATGTTCATCGCATTCAGTTCACTTCAGCCTAGTCAGTTCAGCTCATATCAGTTCATATCTGTTCCGTTCAGTACCGTTCATTTCCGTTCGGTCTAGCTCATTTCAGTTCAGTCAAATCAGTTCAGTTCATTGAGTTCTGTTCATTCATTTTCGTTAAATCAATGCAGGTGAAGGTAGTTCAGTTCAGTCTGTTGCGCTCTGTCTTCACTTATCTTCCTTTTAGTCACTTGTCTGTACTTGATTTAATTTTATTTGTTCAAATTCTTTTGAGAAGCTTTCAATTTGGTTTAATTCGGTTTTGTTGAGGGTTTTTTTTTTTTGGGGGGGGGGGGGGGGGAGGAGGAGATGTAGGGGGATGAGTGTGTATGATGAGATTCTCAAATCGCCAGTTCTCATTTCCATAATCCCTTGATCTTTCCGGCGCTGTGACGGCCAGTCAGCCAATCAGATGATTCCTTCCTTACTGCTTTGGCGTGACTGGCGTGACTGGCGCGACTGGCGCGACTTGTGTGACTGGCGTGACTGGCGCGACTGGCGTGACTGGCGTGACTGGCGTGACTGGCGTGACTGGCGCGACTGGCGTGACTGGCGTGACTGGCGTGACTGGCGTGACTGGCGCGACTCGATGGTCACTCCCCAGCACGTCTTTTGAGTTGTGTGTGGATGGGAGGCTATATTTGCATGGAATTCGCTGCAGGCAGACGCAGAGAAAAGTTTCTCATTTGGAACTCCCGTTTTCTACATTAATGTGATCTGAGGGAATGGCGACACTACGAACGGGAAATAGCGCAGCAAACAACTCACATCACACAGTCTTAAAATAAAGCTGCCTTGAATGTTTCTTCTTTTTCTTGAATGACACAGGAGTCACAAATATGGCACAGAAGTGGAAACTGGCGAAGAGAGAATTAGCGACACGACCCCTACCCGCTTGATAGGATTAGATTTGAATTTGATTCGAAATTAACTGAGCTTGGATTACTTATATAGAATTGAAACAAGTTATAATGAATTGAACTCAATTGATTTGATTTGATTTGTTGTTAACTTCCCAGAGAAAAATACAGAAAATGCAATTGTGCCTGACTGTATATTGATGAAGGTGTCCATTTCATTGCAGTTACAAAGAATTTCAATCTTCCATTGTCTAAATTTGCCGAAAGTCCTCTCGGGTTTGGGACAAGGATTTGATTAATAAATCAGATGGGGCATTTAGTACACTTGAAAACAGTATCTTTCTTTCTCGGTCATTGTATGAAAATGTCCACTACTCCTCTAAAAAGTAATGGGACGCTTTGATATCGTCAAAAAAGTCCATTACTCTTCTGCAAAGTAATGGGTTGCATTGAGGTCGCTCTCTAAGGTTCCTCCACCTTCGTTGCCCCTAACTCTCCCACTGTGGGTGAGCAAGCCATTGCATCTGTTGCCCCTAACTCTCCCACTGTGGGTGAGCAAGCCATTGCGTCTGTTGCCCCTAACTCTCCCACTGTGGGTGAGCAAGCCATTGCGTCTGTTGCCCCTAACTCTCCCACTGTGGGTGAGCAAGCCATTGCGTCTGTTGCCCCTAACTCTCCCACTGTGGGTGAGCAAGCCATTGCATCTGTTGCCCCTAACTCTCCCACTGTGGGTGAGCAAGCCATTGCGTCTGTTGCCCCTAACTCACCCACTGTGGGTGAGCAAGCTATTGCATCTGTTGCCCCTAACTCTCCCACTGTGGGTGAGCAAGCCATTGCGTCTGTTGCCAAGGCCAAAGGAGACACACCAGACCAACTGAGACTGACCTTCACCGTCTCGCTGTCGGAAGACGGCCGCGAGGCCGTGCTCGGGGAGAGAGCGCGCTTCTCGAGGGAGACGAGGAGCTTGAGGGGCAGCCTTCCCCCTCGCCCCCTGGTCAGCGTCACCAGACCCAAAATCCAGATGACCATGCTGGACGGAGGTGGACAGCGTCCACCCCAGAGGACGCACTCCTGGCTGGTGGTGGACTGGCACGGCGGATCTCGAGGAATGTCCGCGGACCTCTCCTCTCTGTGCCGAGACAGAGACCTGGGCTACAGACCCATCATGGGTGCAGCCTTTCCCCTGGATACATCCGGGCAGTTCTCGGGCCAGATCTTCTGCTTCCTGCCGCTGCCCCCCCAGAGCGAGAGCCCCACAGGTCTGCCGGTCCACGTGAACGGTTCCTTCGCCCTCAGCCAGAACAGGGCGCACGTCAAGTGGCCCAACGCCGACCAGCGAGAGAAGGCGGCCATGGACCGGGCGCTGAGATGGAACTGCGGGCTGGTCACAGAGGTGAGGCGTGTGTCGCTGTGGTCTGTCTCCCACATGCTGGGTGTGCCTCCCCAAAGGTGCTCACGCATTCTGGAGGAACGTCAGCGTATGCGTTACTGGAAAAGCGTAGTTTCCTATGAAATGTTTATTTCTTGTGAAGAATGATGAACTAGTCCTACTGAATACGGAAGAGGTTCCACAAGAGGACTCATTTATCCTGAATTATGGTAAACGTGTCCCTCCAAACATGGCTGAGATCCAACAATAGGAATTATTCACTCTGAGAAAGAAAAAAAAACAGAGCTACCTTGCTGTTGAATGCGAACAGAATTTCCACAAATGTGCTTATTAAATCCGTAGTAAGTCATAAGTAGGTGAACCTGTGAATGCTAGGTGAAATTTTCATTGAAAAATCTTATTCAGAGGGCTCATCAAGAACATTAGCACGCTAGAGTCTCAAGTGCCATACAGCCAGTTTTCTATTTACTAGAAAGCAATAGCGATAGGGATTCTCACGAGAAAAGATCTCAGCAACTTCTAGAAATGTTACGCCACTACAGATCCATACTTGATATTGCCTTGCGTAGTCTGGCAAGACTCATCCAGATCACTGTCTAAGTCTCTAGCTTAAAACAAGCCTTAGCTTAAAACAAGGTTTAGCTTAAAACAAGCCTTAGCTTAAAACAAGGTTTAGCTTAAAACAAGCCTTAGCTTAATAGGTCTTTGCTTTAAAGAGCCTTAGCTTAGAACAAGCCTTAGCTTAGAACGAGTGCGAGTTTGGTATTTCTGACGACCATGTTACATGGCAGCCTGCACCCCACCACGTTCAAAGACAACCTGATGATGTCGTCCTTGTCTGGGACAGGTGCTGCCGCTGCTGTACGCGACACTGGTGGCAGAGCTGGCCTCGCAGTGCAGTGGCCCTGACCTTGTCTACGCCGCCGTCCCTGACCCCAGCAGAGTGCGGGCAGAGTGGCGTCCCCTACTGCCAGAACTCTTCAGACTCCTCCGCGACGTGAAGTGGGCCTACACAGTAAGTGTGAATGCAGGAGTGGGCCTACACAGTAAGTGTGAATGCAGGAGTGGGCCTACACAGAAATGTGTGTGAATGCAGGAGTGGGCCTACACAGAAATTGTGTGAATGCAGGAGTGGGCCTACACAGTAAGTGTGAATGCAGGAGTGGGCCTACACAGTAAGTGTGAATGCAGGAGAGGAGAAGTGTTTGAAGTATTTCTGGGGGGAAAATAACCAAATAAAAATTACAGGAATAAACATACATTTCAGGGATTCCAGAATTTTAGCAAACTCACTTTCAAACTTTTTACCTCACCCACCCAGATCAAGATGCCGCTTCTGTCCTTAGAAAATATGAAGATCCGTCAGAATGGCGTTATTTCAAGAATAAGATAACTGCCTGTAGCCCAGACAGTTTTTCACTACTCGAGTCCTTCTTTTATATGAGGAAAAAGGAATTAATTCAGTGATTCCAAAAAACATTAACCATGTAAATGACATCGGTTATTTATGCTAAATACCAAATAAAGAAAAAAAAGAATGTTCGACTTTCGTAGTCCTCCATAAAACATGCAATCCAAGTCGGAGTTCCTGGTCGTTTGTCAAAGTGATGAGGCGTTCGAACGAAAAAAAGTTAAGATGGGAACAAGACAAACCATCAAAGGCTTAGTTCAACGAAGGAGCCTCCGTCACGTGCCCCAGGTAACAAGACACAGGTAGGAAGTCTGACACTTAGTTGCCAGAGTCGGTGAGCGTCCTTGACCTTCCTTAGAGAGAGGTGGACCGCATCCGGTGTGGGGATGGCTACCGAGAATGCACACGACATGCATCCCTGTTGTTGACAGAGCTATGTGCATCTCTGTTGTTGACAGAGCCATGTGCATCTCTGTTGTTGACAGAGCCATGTGCATCATTGTTGTTGACAGAGCCATGTGCATCCTTGTTGTTGACACAGCCATGTGCATCCTTCTTGTTGACAGAGCCATGTGCATCTCTGTTGTTGACAGAGCCATGTGCATCCTTGTTGTTGACAGAGCCATGTGCATCCCTGTTGTTGACAGAGCCATGTGCATCCCTGTTGTTGACAGAGCCGTGTGCATCCCTGTTGTTGACAGAGCCATGTGCATCTCTGTTGTTGACAGAGCCATGTGCATCCTTGTTGTTGACAGAGCCATGTGCATCCCTGTTGTTGACAGAGCCGTGTGCATCCCTGTTGTTGACAGAGCCATGTGCATCCCTGTTGTTGACAGAGCCATGTGCATCCTTGTTGTTGACACAGCCATGTGCATCCCTGTTGTTGACACAGCCATGTGCATCCTTGTTGTTGACACAGCCATGTGCATCCCTGTTGTTGACAGAGCCATGTGCATCCTTGTTGTTGACAGAGCCGTGTGCATCCTTGTTGTTGACAGAGCCATGTGCATCCCTGTTGTTGACAGAGCCATGTGCATCCTTGTTGTTGACAGAGCCATGTGCATCCTTGTTGTTGACAAAGCCGTGTGCATCCTTGTTGTTGACAGAGCCATGTTCATTATTGTTGACACAGCCATGTGCATCCTTGTTGTTGACACAGCCATGTGCATCCTTGTTGCGTACACAGCCATGTGCATCCTTGTTGTTGACAAAGCTATGTGCATCCCTGTTGTTGACAGAGCTATGTGCATCCCTGTTGTTGACAGAGCCATGTGCATCCTTGTTGTTGGCACAGCCATGTGCATCCCTGTTGTTGACAGAGCCATGTGCATCCTTGTTGTTGACACAGCCATGTGCATCCTTGTTGTTGACAGAGCTATGTGCATCCTTGTTGTTGACACAGCCATGTGCATCCTTGTTGTTGACAGAGCCATGTGCATCCTTGTTGTTGACACAGCCATGTGCATCCTTGTTGTTGACAGAGCTATGTGCATCCTTGTTGTTGACAGAGCCATGTGCATCCTTGTTGTTGACAGAGCTATGTGCATCCTTGTTGTTGACAGAGCCATGTGCATCCCTGTTGTTGACAGAGCCATGTGCATCCTTGTTGTTGACAGAGCCATGTGCATCCCTGTTGTTGGCACAGCCATGTGCATCCTTGTTGTTGGCACAGCCATGTGCATCCTTGTTGTTGGCACAGCCATGTGCATCCCTGTTGTTGACACAGCCATGTGCATCCCTGTTGTTGACACAGCCATGTGCATCCCTGTTGTTGACACAGCCATGTGCATCCTTGTTGTTGGCACAACCATGTGCATCCTTGTTGTTGGCACAGCCATGTGCATCCTTGTTGTTGACACAGTCATGTGCATCCTTGTTGTTGACAGAGCCATTTGCATCCGTGTTGTTGACAGAGCCATGTGCATCCTTGTTGTTGACACAGCCATGTGCATCCTTGTTGTTGACACAGCCATGTGCATCCTTGTTGTTGACACAGCCATGTGCATCCTTGTTCTTGACAGAGCGGAGAGAACTGGGTGAAACCGAGAGAGGCCATCTTGGTCTCGTCTGACAGCCTCGATCCCGAGACGGAAAAGGCCATCTTGAATGCCTATACGCAAATGGGCAGGCACGTGGTCCAGGCCTCAAGTCACGTGGCACAGGCGCTGAGGATGTCGGGATGCCAAGAAGAGGCCACGCCGCGTCACCTTGCGGACGAGATCCGAAAGCGCGCGCTCCCAGAAGATTTTCCACCGAGCCACAAAGTCCTAATCCTCGCCTTCCTGCTGACGTCACAAGATCCGGGCATCCTGCACCAGCTGAGCTTGCTGCCCACGCAAGATGGCGGCTTTCAGGCCTTCGTCCTCAGAGATGTCGGCAGCGGTGACGACTTCCTTCCTTCCACGAGCGGCGTGACGTCATCGTCGTCCTCTGACGTCATTCTTGGTCCTAGCGGCGACGTCACTGGAGCCTCGGTGCTGCTGAGTGTGGAGACGGACCTGGGAAAGTTGCTGCCGGGACTGGAGCGGGGCGTTGTCAGCTGCAGCCTCCCGCCTGACCTCCTCCGCAGCCTGCACGACCTGGCGCTCTCAGGTGAGAGAAGGGGACTCTCCGGAGTGACTGCACGGCCTGGCGCTCTCAGGTGAGAGAACGGGGCTCTCCGGAGTGACTACACGGCCTGGCGCTCTCAGGTGAGAGAAGGGGGCTCTCCGGAGTGACTACACGGCCTGGCGCTCTCAGGTGAGAGAAGGTTGCTCTCCGGAGTGACTGCACGGCCTGGCGCTCTCAGGTGAGAGAAGGGGGCTCTCCGGAGTGACTGCACGGCCTGGCGCTCTCAGGTGAGAGAAGGGGGCTCTCCGGAGTGACTTCACGGCCTGGCGCTCTCAGGTGAGAGAAGGGGGCTCTCCGGAGTGACTGCACGGGGGATGAGGGATTTCCTGTCCCTGTTCGCCATCGCGGTAGGATGGTTTGCTCTGCTGTGGGCAGTACGTGTCAGGGCAGCGTTGTCTATCCGTATCAGTGCAGACTGAACAACGAATGCGATTCTTTATACGCATTTCTTGCGAATTTGCTGTGTAGCCCACAGGTATTGTTCAGTAACATCCTTGTTAGGAAAACGATGTGCGTTAAATGATCCTTCCAAATCAGATGCCGATTCAAGCAAACATAGACAATATCACCTGTCCTTCCCTGTAACTACAAAACAGAAATAAGATGTATCATACATGTAAAACATTATGTTCTGATCCAACAAAAGGTACATTTAGTCACTTGAGTAAAACGCCAGAAAACATGAGTAAGCACATGATTTCAAGTTTCTGGGATATTTTCTGATATCTCTGAGAATTTTATAAGATGATTTTCGTCTAAAACGTTGCTCGAGTCACAGTTTCGGAGAAGTGCTCATCTTTCCGTGAAGCCTGTGAAGCAGCGATTCTGCCTGGTTTGAATCGAAACTTTGAATCTCCCACGGCTTTCTAACTGATGCATATCACGTCACGGTGAAATAGCCAGTCTTTTCTGTGCTTTCCCTGTTCACTTACGTTCAGTCCCACTGTAAGATAACTGTGTGAATGCATTTGACACCCGTTGCTAGGAACTTATCACATCCACTGTCTCTGTCAATTTCAGCAACCAATTCTCTCGTAACGAGTAACTTGCAGATAGTCTACTTCAATCTATAATCCGATTTTCTTAACACATACACACGTTTAGAGCTCTAGGTTTGTAGTTTTTCATGGCGCTGCTAACTCAAACTCTTCCAATCTGTGTACAATTTTCTGGATCAGAACAAACATCTCACCTTCTCTTTCACGGAAGTCCTGGTGGTGTGTGTGGGGATGGGTGTTTGGGGGAAGGGGAGAGGGGGGAGGCAGCTGAAAGAGCTATTTCATGACGGAATTAAGTTACAGACATGTCATTTCTAAGAGCACTATAATTCTGTTTTTGGCCTGAAGCGATCTCCGAAAGCTGCATATAAATAGCAATCTATTTTGTGATGAAAGAGAAGTTTAGGGTTTTTTGTTTGGTGTCATCTTACAGAAAAGTATCAGCTGATAACGTACCAACCTGGTCAACTTCCGTCGCTGATCAAGCAGGTCCTCGACGTATCACCCACGCAGAGCCAGAACCTCGACTGGCTGGAAACCGTCTGGCGAGAGATGGACAACTGCGCGGGAGACGACCTGAGTCCCTTTGAGATGTTGCCTCTCCTCCCCAAAGTCCAGCAGGGGGGAGGCGTCACGAGCGCGCACGCTCTGGCGGAGAACCTCGTCTGCCAGCGTGTCCAGGGACTGGCACCTCTGGAGGAGGACCTGTGCACGGCCCTCGGACTGCTGGGCGTCACGGTCCTGCCTACACTGCCGGACATCATTGCGCGGAACAGAGGAGTCCTGGGACGCTACGTCCAGTACCCAGACGGAACGCTCACGTGCCTGGAGAGGGCTGCCCGCCAAAACCTCGCAGCAGCCTCCTCCACGTTCAACTCGCAGGCTTCGCAGCGACAGAAGGATGCTCTGGTCCGCTGCCTCCAGCGACGCGTGGAAGGCATCGACGGGGAGCTGCGTTTGCTCCTGCGCAAGCTGGTCCTCTTCAGAGACACCACCGACAGGCCCACAAGCATCGCAGACAACGGCAAGCTCGCCCCAGACGTACGCCTCCCAGTTCCACTTCCAGAGGAATACGTGGTCACCCACAACGACAAGGCTCGCAGGCGTCTGGCATTGCAACTGGGGGCAGTGCAAATCACAGCCGAGGAAGTCATCTGCAAGATTTTGGTAATCCTGCAGTCGGAGAAGGCCGAGTGCTATAGCCAGGAAGAAAGGCAGCTCTTCATGGACTTAGTCATGGAGTCGCACCTGAGCAAGCCTGACATTCTTGCCGCAGCTTCACGCGTCCCGTTCCTGAGGAAAGCGCATTCTTCGCGACTGTGGATGGCAAATCAACTCTTTGACCCCCAGGATGAGGGTCTGCAGAAGCTGTTCTTTGCCGAGGAGAGGTTTCCCCTGGATGTCAGCAGTCAACATCTCCCCAGCCTCAGACGCCTGGGCCTCAAGGGAAAAGCCCTCGTAACCGGTGATGACCTTTTGACCTCGGCCACGCTCGTCGCAGGCGTCCATGACTCAGGTCAGGTGGAGGAAGCCCTGGCCAAGGCAAGGAGCGTCGTCAGCTTCCTCACGGACAAAGATGGAGCACTGCTGCCGAGAGAACTGCATTTCTACTCCACCCTGTCGGGCGACGTCCGGGAAGAGCTGGCTGCGGTCCCTTTCCTCCCCGCCCTCGAGAAGCCCGAGGCGTGGCCGTGTGCCTGGAAGAGCGAGGAGGTGGGGACGCATCCCCTTGCTCCTCCCAACGCGCTCTTCTCCAAGGATTGCTCGGACCTGGTGGGCGCCATCGCTCTCATCCTCGATGAAGGCATCCTGCAGACCTCATCGGCAGGAACGGCTTTCAGCGCCTGCCTGCGGTGGCTTAAAGGCATCCTGCAGACCTCATCGGCAGGAATGGCTTTCAGCGGCTGCCTGCGGTGGCTGAGAGTGCGCGGGCGAGAGGACGTCTCACTTGAACTTGCGACAGAGCAGCTCCTGACGGTGGCCACGAGGAGGAATCTTCCTCCAGAACAGACCCAACGCCAGCACGCTTGCTGCCGCAGCCTGTATGGCCACCTGGACACTTTGTGTCGAGACCTGGATCCCGAGCAGCGAGAGTTCCTGCTTCAGAGACTTGCCGGACAGCCGGTGCTGCTTCAGAGCTCCGTCTTGGCCAGCCCCGAGTCCCTGGTCATGCGACTGGAAACGGACTGCAGCCCCTACCTGATGCAGGCGGATTCCACATACGCGTCCTTCATGCGGGCGGCGGGAGTGAGGGACACGTGCGACATTGGCCTGTTGTCCAGGACGCTACAACGCATTCGAGAAGAGACGGGGGACGCCAGGATCTCCGACGACGTGGCCTCATGCCTTGTCAACCTTGCCACGCTTCTGGCCAAGCTGCTAGATGCCAGTGGAGAGGAGATGGACGCGAGCTCGCTGTTCCTACCGGACGACAAGGGCTTCCTTCGCGCCGCCTCCAGCCTGTGTCTGGATGACTGTGACTGGCTCAAGGAAAACGTCGAAAGCGAGCTGCGTTTTGTCGATCCCAAAATCGCGTCCGCCTACGCCCGGGTGCTGGGGGTCCGGACAATGCGAGCCATGAACGTTCGGGAAAGTCGACGCGAACTTCCAATGCACTTCGGCCAACGCGAACCCCTGACGGTGCGTCTGAAGAGCATTTTGTCCGCCTATCCTTGCGACGTGACCATCTTGAAAGAACTCTTGCAGAACGCTGACGACGCTGGAGCTACGGAAGTCAAGCTGATCGCGGACTTCAGGTCGCACCCGACGCAGAGACTTCTGGACAACAGCCTCGCCAGCCTCCAGGGTCCCGCCCTCTGCGTCTACAACGACAGCTGCTTCACGGAGAGGGACCTCCAGGGGCTCTGCGACCTTGGACAGGGCAGCAAGGGAGACGACCCCGTCAAGACAGGCCAGTTCGGGGTGGGCTTCAACGCCGTCTACCATCTCACGGACGCACCGTCCTTCCTGACGCTGGGACCCGACTGTCCCCAACGCCTCTGCTTCTTGGATCCAACGTGCAAGTTCGTTCCAGACGTAAACCTCCTTAGTCCTGGAGCCATGTATGACGACGTCGGCCGCCTGAGGGAACTGTATCCAGACCAGTTTGCAGGTTACCTCCAGGACCAGCTGCACATGACAGAGAAGGGCACCGTGTTCAGGCTGCCTCTCAGAACGAAGGAACTGGCCAATCCCGGTTCACTCTCACACACTGAGGTCACTCCAGAGACGGTGGGGAAGCTTCTAAAAGAATTCGAGAGAGAAGCCTTCGACTTGATGCTGTTCCTCCAGAGCGTGCGTACCCTAGGAATCTACCATGTGGGAGACGACGGTACCCTGCAAGAAGATTTCAAAGCATCGCTGAGTCTCTCCGAGGCAGACCTGCGTCAGCATCAGGTGTTCTCCGCTCACCTCAAACGGGAGGCGGAGAAAACACGGGACAGAGACGTATCTATCATAGATGTATCGCCCATGGAGACGACCGTCACCGCCAGACTGGAGGACAGCAAGGGACGCCAGGAGGACTGGCTCGTCGTACAGAGGATCGGCTTCTCCGGGGACCAGCCTCTGCACCCCACGGTCAACGCAGCGTGGAGGGAGAGGCGGCTGAAGCTTCTTCCCAGAGGAGGCGTTGCTGTCCACCTGGGAGCCGCGACTGTTCCCATGGAAAGGTTCAAGGCGTTCAGCGTCCTGCCCCTCCCCATCCAGACTGGCTTGCCACTGCAGGTCAACGGACTTTTCTACTTGGAAGACAACAGGCGCAACATGTTGAAAGAGACCACGGACTTTCGGACATATTGGAACAGCAGTGTGGTCAGTCGCCTTGTGGTGCCCTGCTACCTTTCCGCTCTGCAGTCGATGAAGACGCTGTGGTTGGGCGAGAATCCGGTCAGGGACAACCGGCATGCATTGACAGCAGCCCTGAAGAAATATCACGCTCTCTTTCCGGACCTGCAGAGAAGCGACGGGAGCTTTTGGAAGACATTGGGACAGCTTCTGTACAAAGAGATCTCCGCCAAGTCCCTCCACCTCTTCCCAGTCGTCCATCGAGAGGGCGCAGACAACCAGCAGACTTGCAGACTTGAGTTTGCCGCCGTCACGTCGAGCGAGGGACATCCGGGTGTCTTCAACACCCTGCAGCCGTACTACACCGACGCGCAGGCTTCCACGACCAATTGGCCCAAGAGGAAAGCTTTCGAAATGGAGACCGTTCTCAAGGCCATCGGGATGAAGGTTTTGGAGGCGCCTCCGTTTATCCAGAATGCCTTTCGTGAAGCTCAGGTGCAAATACAGACAACCACACCTGAGTACGTCATCCAGTTCCTCAAGTCCTACAACAGTGGCGAAGAAGGCTGCTGCCGACTTGAGTGTCTTCCCAGAGGTCTGGCCGAAACCGCACTGATGTCACCCGACAACGTCGTCAGAGTCTTCGAGTTCTGCAAAGAGGCCAGTGACTTCGATGAAAAGATTTGCGGACTGCCACTCTTGCTGCTAGCTGACGGACAACTCAGTGTCTTCGGTGGAGCCGACGCCATCTACTCGACCTTCTCCGACCTGCTGCCCCGTTCTTCGTCAGCGTTCATTCATCGAAGCCTCATTTTCCTCACGCATGCGTACCTGCAGAACGCGGAGCTGAGGCTGAAGCCTCTAGACCTGGACACGTTCAGCTCTCTGCTGAGGCAGACACTGGAAGCCGAGGAATGGCACACGGACGGTAGGAGCTGGGATGCAGAGAGCAGAGGCCCCGGATGTCTACAGTGGCTGCAGAGCGTTTGGAAATTCATTCAGGAAACGGTCGACCAAAAAGTCAAGGAGAGGCTGGCCCAGCCACACACCACAGTCCCTCTCAATGCGCAAAAGCACGAGTCGAGGCGCATGGTGCAAGAACTGCTGAAGCCTCTGACCTCGTGGAGTCTTGTGCCGGCGAAGACGTCCGATGGCCAGCGAGTCCTGTACACAGTTGGGTCGTCTTGGAAAGTCGTAGTGACTTCATTTACAGACACAACCATCGACAATTTGGTAGAAAAGTATCATCTTCCACGGTTGGACTGGGATGCCATACACGGAGACGCCCGTATCCCATGGGAGATCACCTCCTCCGCAGACAACCCTTGCGGACTACTCAGAGCACTGGGAGAAATGCCTGAGTTTCCTGACATCGACAGCAGAGAAGCAGGAAAACTTCTGGAGTACTTCCAGCGCAACCTGGAGTCACTGACGACTGAGTTCGGGAAGGACGAACTTCGGGCGCTTCTGTGGAAACTCCCGCTCTACACGACACTGGGAGGACAACTAACAAGGCTGCTCCATGCGCAGAAGACGTTGCGCGTGAAAGATCATCTGCCGTCTACGGGACTGAGTGAATGGGCTGACAGCTACCGCTTCACAATGCTGAAGTTTGCGTACACTCCAGAAAAGTTGCTGATGCATCTGGGCTTCCACACCATCAATGCTACACGTTTTTACGCGTCGCATCTGCTACCCAACTTTCACATGCTGCAGAGTACCAGTCGCCAACCACATCTCGAGCACGTTCGAAGTCTCCTACCCCACGATGTGAATGAACGCAACGCTGACCTCGAAGCCCTCGTTGCGGCACTGAGCAGTTGTTCATTCATCGCGGATGCGAGAGGTGCGCTCCATCCCGCCAAGAGCTATCTCAGCCCACACGTGGAAGTCTTCAGATCTCTGCGGCCAGCAGAACTCCCGCCACAGCCGTTCTGCGATGCAAAATGGAGGACGTTCATGGAACTGGCAGGAATGGTGACTGACTTGTCGGAAGACATGTTCATTCAGTTTTCCCAAGAAGTGGCAGATGCTGGGCGACAAGGAGTCACACGGGAAGTGAAGGAACAATCCAAGCTGTTGGTCCGTCATCTGTTTCACAGGTGGAACCTTGAAAACTCGAGCTTACCGCGTCGCTTGAGGGACATCCCCTTCGTCGTCTCTTACGACATGAGCTTGGATGAAGCAAACCATGGCTACCTTGTTCTCCATGGTCAGCCCCCCTGCACCAGTCTCATCGCCTTTTCCAACGCCGTGCCTCACGTCCACTGGAAACTGGTGTGGACAGCGTCCTCCATGGTGGATCCCGCGTGCTGTCCGAAGTCAGACGCCGTGAAAAAGCAGCTGAATTTCCAGAGCGATCCTCCACAGGACACAGTGGTCGCCCACGCCAACAACATCTGCTTTCGACTGGCGAGGATGAGGAGAGTGGACATTAGGAACAGGCAGGACTTCATCAAAGACGTCTTGACTCCTCTCTATGACTTCTTCCGGAGGCAAAGGGATGATCTGAGAGTCACTATGCAATATACGCCTCTGGTGCTGCTCCCAGCAGAAGGCATCATCGTACCAGCAGGGCAGGTCGTTCTCAACATGTCAGACAAGGAGGTCATCCCAGGCTACCTGCACAGAGCCGACGTCAGTTTCGGTCAATACTTCCCTCTGTTTGAGAAGCTCGGGGCGTCGTCACGAGCTGAAGCAAGGCACTACGCAGACGTCCTGGCGACACTTCGGCAGAACGCTCCTGACGATGAGCTGCACGTCGAGGAACTCCGCGTGGCAGGGGAAGCGATTTCGGGCCTCTTCAGGTGTCTGCGGGCGAATCCAGGAGACGCTAAGGGCTTGTCCCAAAGGGTCATCTACTTCCCCGACCAGGGGCGTCGTCTCCAGCCTTCCCAATCTCTCGTTGTGATGGACAACCCAAAGCTGGCGGAGAGAGTCCAGTCGGAGAAGCTGTCCTACTTCCTGGGGTTCCGCGAACTCCGAATCGACGACTTCCTCAACTTCGAGCGTGACGTCAAGCTTCTGCCAGCGCCCCAACGGCCCTACCTGCTGACGCAGGTCGTGGAGGAGATGGTCGTCACCGAGTGCCTGGCAGCTGCCAGGGAGGGCCCCGTCTCCGCGCAGTTCTCCAGCCTGCTGAGCTCCGATGCCTTCCTGACGGGCGCCGTCCGCCTCGTCTGCCACTGTCGGCTGGAGGCTGGCGAAACCTTTGATGCGAGCGTCGTGGAAGAGATGCGAAACAGCCTCGCTCGAGTCTCCGTTCGAGAGGTCCGGAACCTCGTAGCTCTTCTCAAGGTAGACGGCACGACCGTCCAGGGCAGCGAAGACAGCTCCAAACGCGTCCTCTGTCGTCACGGCAACAGCAGGAGCGGAGAGAACACCCTGGAGATCTTCATCAAGGCAGTCGACCCCGAAGCGTTCTGCGGTGGTTCGGTGGCGCTGCACATCGCCAGGGCTCTTGCTGACCACCTTCCCTTCGACTGCACCGCTAGGCCCGCTGTCCAGCCAGTCCTCCAAATGGTCCTGAGCGAGCCCTCTGCCCCTGAGAAGATCGGCGCCTTGCTGGACGAGGAGGGAGTCAGGCCTTTCAGTTTCGAGACTGACACTCAGACTAGAGTCGTCCTCCCACCCCCGGGTTCATTCGTTCCCATCAGTGACCACAACCTTCTGGACGGCTCCGCCGACGACTTCCACACCAGGGAATACGTTGCCTACTGCATCTTCGATCCCGCTGCAGACGTTGCGTCTGAGGCACCGTCTGCGCTAGAGCTATCGGCCCCTGGCGACCTAGAGGCCGAGACCTGGTACAGACCCCCAGGAGACCCTCGGTCTCCACCGAGCGACAGAGAGTCGAGGTCCCCGAGGAGTTCCGCAGAGGCGCCGAGGAGCGCGAGGGAGGGGAGTAGCACAGAGAACAACGCTGGGGACGGCCGTGTCTACGTATACGCCAGGGTCATGGAGAGGGTCGCCTGTGGACACGATTTGTGTCCTGCCAGTCCGGGACCAGCGTCGACTCAGTACGTCGTGGACATCGGCGCGGAACAGGGTTTGATCCTGCACCCCAACCGCCTCTTCAGGTTCCGAAGGAACAACTCCTCTGCTCGCCCTGAGGTGGGTGGCAGACGGACCAGAGTGGCTCGCGTGGCTCCGTCCTCCAGGAAGGAAGAGGTGGACCTCGCCGCGGTCTGCCGAGACGTAAGCAACGCTCTGACGCTTGCGCACCAGCGTTCCGTCAAAGAGGGAAAGAAGAAGATGAAGGAACTGCTGCTTCGCTGGCGGCCAGACAGGAACCCCGGACGAGAGGAGTTCTGCTCCCAGGTGAGTGTGACAAGACAGGTGGGGAAAATGCCGTGTATCAGCAGCAAAGGGACAGTCGAGCTCATTCTGTCCGTGGCTACACCTGTGTCAGAGTGTGGCGTTTGGCACGGAGAGTAGGGCAGAGAGCGGGTGAGGAAAAATAGCTGTGACGCAAGAGTCAAAATTTAGAACAGGGTGGGTGAAGTGGAAAATAATTAGACGTCATCGACGGACGTTGACGTCGATAATTAGCGGTTAAAAGATTTATTATTTAATTTTACATCACTTACAGGTCTAAATTGCCACCTGAACGTCTTCAACAAAAGGAGACACGATGTAGTGATAATTTTTCTTTCCTCTTTTGGAGGGTTCAATCGAAAACATATTTTCGGTAATCGCACCATTTGTAGAAGTAATCTTAATTTTTCTTAATAGACAGGATGGAAAGGAAACTCCTGGAGTTGCTATTGCTTTATTTTTTCTGTCGGGTGTCATAGACGTTGAGCCCACGCTCACACATTCACACAGATGGGCAGCGCTCTGGTTCAATCCTTAGGAGGGGTGAAAACGGGGTTAATAAAATTTAATGGCATTAAAGTAATGGTCGAGGTTGGATGTGTGAATCCCTCACATACCATCCGGGCACTTCCTCCCTAGAGAGTTCCACTCAGCTGACGAAGAGCGCACACGAGCTCTCTCTGACCTACGGCTGACTTCTCATCCGGGCACTTCCTCCCTAGAGAGTTCCACTCAGCTGACGAAGAGCGCACACGAGCTCTCTCTCTGACCTACGGCTGACTTCTCATCGGGACGCTTCCTGCACGCAGGTGACGGGGAGACTCCAGAGCCACTGGCAAGCTCTGCAGGGAGGAGGGGCCGTCCCAGGAGAGGAGGCAGGCCCAGCACCGACCTCCTCTACGCCAGCACCTCACCTCCAGTCTTCCTCCAGCAGTCAGTTGCAGGCTGACCAGCACCCCCAGACCTCCCAGGGGAGACAAGCAACCAGGGGAGGTGACTCCGGTGCCTTCAGCCAGACCGTCCAATGGAGGCAACTCAACCCGCAGCCCGGGGAAGCCAGACGCTGGTTCCGACAGGCGAAGGTGGAGCTGGACTTCGCCCTGACCTCGCTGCCGCTGTGTCGGTCTACCAGCGACAAGGCCCACTCCTTCGCCCAGCTAGTGTGCTTCCACTGCCATCACGTGAGTAGCTTTAGTCTGCTCTGTCTGGATGTCTACCTGTGTACTTGTCTACCTACTGTACTGTCTGCATGTATACCTGTCTATTTGTCTACCTACTGTACTGTTTGCATGTCTACCTGTCTATTTGTTGACCTACTGTACTGTCTGCATGTCTACCTGTCTATTTGTCTACCTACTGTACTGTCTGTATGTCTACCTCTCTACTTGTCTACGTACTGCACTGTCTGTATGTCTACCAGTCTACTTGTCTACCTACTGCACTGTCTGCATGTCTACCTGTGTACTTGTCTACCTAATGTACTGTCTGCATGTCTACCTGTCTACTTGTCTACCTACTGCACTGTCTGTATGTCTTCCAGTCTACTTGTCTACCTGCACTGTCTGCATGTCTAACTGTGTACTTGTCTACCTACTGTACTGTCTGCATGTCTATCTGTCTACTTGTCTACCTACTGTACTGTCTGCATGTCTACCTGTCTACTTGTCTACCTACT
>JAWQFJ010006540.1:15000-20000 GCA_034096865.1 Theodoxus fluviatilis | reverse complement strand
CCAATATTATTTTACATTCAAATTTATCACTCTTGATCGAAGAAACGACTAAATAAAAGTATTAGGGTCGAAAATCATTCATACACAATCTTTGGTGACGTTTCACCCAGTGGCAGAGGTCAACTTCCTGTCAAGATCGCGCAGCAGCTCGAGCGTCTCAGAAGGCGCTCTAACTGCTTCACACTAGAGTGCGCCACTTGCTGTGCCTAGCAACAATGAAATTACAGAACTCGTAGCCGCATTTGATTGACTCATACTAAATAGAACTAATTGGAAGTCACTCTACGGACTTGCACGGTAAACATGCTTCGAACCATGGAGTTTACATACCATGGAAGTGGCAAACGTGCTGATTGCTGTCAAATTTCGAAGAAATGAATGTTTTCGTGCTTTCATCACCGTGGCAGAGTGGATTGTATGTCTTGGTTTGATATCTGTGGTAAACGTCGGCATATATACCCATGAGAGTAACGATTTAGCAGACGACACACGTTTTGGGATTCCCTTGACCTTCCTCTATGACCGGTGATGGTTATCTCCCTTTTGTTATTAATGGAGTTTCGTTCCTAATGCTTTTATGAAGTTGTCTATTCGATCAAGAGGGATATAAATGAATGTGACATTATTTAGGGGATTCATGTATCCAAAGAGGGCCTCTAAAACCCTCTACTTTTAATGGTAACATGCTTTTAAAATAATTAAAGAAACCATCCAATCGAAACTCCTGAGCTTGCTACGTCGTAGCAGAGATGAAGCAGAGTGCAACGGAACGCAGGGTATAACCTCCTCATTCTATTGGGAACGCGTCTGCTTGATTAGGAGGGCAGGGGAGATGACTCAGCGTACATCGATATCTACAGCCAGACTGACTGAAACGTAATAGTCGCTACGAATGTCTGAATACGACTTCATACGCAGCTCGTTTTTCTGTGAGAAAAGGTGCTCTACGAGGCAAGTGTGGCCAGGTAAAGATCACAACATTTTAGACTTATTAAATCATAGATTTGGTAAGAGTAATGTTAAAGGGGCTCCTTGGAAACACTTAATTACTGTCGAAATTACTGCTGAGAGAATGTTTAGTTTCAGTGTGGTAGTTACAGAAGCCTATCTACTGTACACAGAATTTCATTAAAAGAGTCCATTAGGACCTCCTCTGACATCTTGCGATACTGGGATACCATTAGCGCGGGAAATGCATTTTTCTTTCCTCGTGAATTTCTTAAGAAGAAAATGTTGGGCCTGTGATATCGAGCTTATACACTTTCGCTCTGTCAGTGACAATGTCATCACAAACTCGCTACAGTTATAACCAGGCTCTTCTGTCTCCTCCTTGAATCATGTTGACATGTGGCTAGCGCTACTTCAGTAAATTCAGTTATTCTTATTTATGTGTTGATGCCTTGTGTGTTTTTCTCTCGGCTCTCTGTTTACAACAAAATGGACTTCTCGCTCATAAATATGCACATTGTGCAGTTTTTCATATTCAATTTTGTGTGTTTCAAAACTTTCGTTTTTAACTCTGGTGCTCTAAAACATGTTAAGGATTCTTGACAATTTTCAGACTTTAAAAAAGATGAGGAGATATTTTTACTTTGACGGTAAAACCTTTGCAGGAGAAAACTAAAAGTGCAGCTGTGAGCTCTAACGCGAGTGAGGTGGAAAATGGATCCTTAATTACCTTCACTGCACAAGTCTGCATTGTTTTACTAATTGCCTCTTTTATAACATTTCCATCATCGCTTCTAGTTTGATATATGTAACTTTTGCATGAGAATATATGTAGCCATTTCTATGAATAAATAGAAGTAATAACGTTTCGTGAAATTCGTAATAAGACTTTATTTACTATAAAAGACATATGAGAGAAACGTTTATGGAATTTCTAGCAAATGGACTTGCGAGAAGCTCCTCAGTATGTGTGTGATGTCCTGTATCCCATATATCGAGTGTACTGTAAACCAGCGCATCATACGCCCAGAGCCGCTGGACGTCGCTGTCATCCACTGACGCCCCTTGCTACTGGTCTGTCCGGCTGCTGCCGTAGAGTTCTTGTCCTGTCTGTCCGGCTGCTGCTGTAGAGTTCTTGTCCTGTCTGTCCGGCTGCTGCTGTAGAGTTCTTGTCCTGTCTGTCCGGCTGCTGCTGTAGAGTTCTTGTCCTGTCTGTGTGGCTGCTGCTGTAGAGTTCTTGTCCTGTCTGTCCGGCTGCTGCTGTAGAGTTCTTGTCCTGTCTGTCCGGCTGCTGCTGTAGAGTTCTTGTCCTGTCTGTCCGGCTGCTGCTGTAGAGTTCTTGTCCTGTCTGTCCGGCTGCTGCTGTAGAGTTCTTGTCCTGTCTGTCCGGCTGCTGCTGTAGAGTTCTTGTCCTGTCTGTCCGGCTGCTGCTGTAGAGTTCTTGTCCTGTCTGTCCGGCTGCTGCTGTAGAGTTCTTGTCCTGTCTGTCCGGCTGCTGCTGTAGAGTTCTTGTCCTGTGTGTCCGGCTGCTGCTGTAGAGTTCTTGTCCTGTCTGTCCGGCTGCTGCTGTAGAGTTCTTGTCCTGTCTGTCCGGCTGCTGCTGTAGAGTTCTTGTCCTGTCTGTCCGGCTGCTGCTGTAGAGTTCTTGTCCTGTCTGTCCGGCTGCTGCTGTAGAGTTCTTGTCCTGTCTGTCCGGCTGCTGCTGTAGAGTTCTTGTCCTGTCTGTGTGGCTGCTGCCGTAGAGTTCTTGTCCTGTCTGTCCGGCTGCTGCCGTAGAGTTCTTGTCCTGTCTGTCCGGCTGCTGCCGTAGAGTTCTTGTCCTGTCTGTGTGGCGCTTACACCACTGAGTGATAGCAGTCATTTGATAGTCAAGGCTTCAAAACACATTCTTCTGCATTGCGCTTTATTCAGCTGATGTTCGTGATGTGTGTATCCATGCCAGCTAAGGTTTTCACGTAGATACGATTGTGAGTCAATTCCAATACCGCCTCCTGAATGCTTTGTGACAAATTTCATGATAATAAAAAATCCTAAACACCACCAAATCAATAAAATCTGGCATCTATTCAATATGGTCTTCGTTTACTCCAATGACAGATTTAACAAAGAATGAAAACATCTACGACCTCTGTCCTTAATATATGCTCACTGTCTACTGTCATGTGCACACATTCGCAAAATCGCTTAGTCTAACGATTCTCTAACCTATTGAATACGTGTTAACTTATACGTTCTCTATGTTAAAAAGGGCTTTCTAACGCCTCCAAAATTTACAAGTAAATCACGGTAATGCTAAAAATAATTATTGATCTCGTGATAAGCGTGTGTGTGCGTGTGTGTGTGTGCGCGCGCGCGCGCGCGCGCGCGTGTGTGTGTGTGATGTTTGTGTGTGTGTGTGTATGTGTGTGGGTATATATGTGTGTATGTATGTGTGTGTGCATGTGTGTGTGTGGTGTTTGTGTATGTGTGTGTGTTTCTATGAACATATGTGTGTGTATGTGTGTGCGTACGTGGCGTGGTGTGTGTGTGTGTGCGCGTGTGTGCGTGAGTGCATGCTTGCGTTTCTATGAACATGTCTCGGTGTGTGTGTATGTGTTTGTGTGTGTGTGTGTGTGTGAGTGTGTGTGTGTGAGTGTGTGTGTGTGTGTGTGAGTGTGTGTGTGTGTGTGTGTGAGTGAGTGTGTGTGTGTGTGTGTGTGTGTGTGTGTGTGTGTGTGTGTGTGTGTGTGTGTGTGTGTGTGTGTGTGTGTGTGTGTGTGTGTGTGTGTGTGTGTGTGTGTGTGTGTGTGTGTGTGTGTGTGTGTGTGTGTGTGTGTGTGTGTGTGTGTGTGTGTGTGTGTGTGTGTGTGTGTGTGTGTGTGTGTGTGTGTGTGTGTGTGTGTGTGTGTGTGTGTGTGTGTGTGAGAGTGTGTGTGTGTGTGTGTGTGTGTGTGTGTGTGTGTGTGTGTGTGTGTGTGTGTGTGAGTGTGTGTGTGTGTGTGTGTGTGTGTGTGTGTGTGTGTGTGTGTGTGTGTGTGTGTGTGTGTGTGTGTGTGTGTGTGTGTGTGTGTGTGTGTGTGTGTGTGTGTGTGTGTGTGTGTGTGTGTGTGTGTGTGTGTGTGTTTGGAATATACAATGCTTTCAGCCCATCAGAATATCGAAGACTTTTTACCAGTCCCTTTGCGATTTTTCATGATATGGGCGAAAAGTTAACCATGTGACTGCGAGATAGATTTATGTGCTGAGTCCGCAGATAAATATATGCAAGTCTCATGCAAGTCTCAACGGCTGTGACAACTTCAAAGAAAAAACTTTTGAAAAATTCTAAGCGCTTGTTATCGTGCAAGTTGCACTGGAAATTAAATGTTTAAATCATCCTAAGATCCGAACTCGGAAGAAAGCGCCATTCGCAAAAGGCAGACAGCAAGATGGAGTAGGCTGTGACGACAGTCTACTGCTGAATGCTGAAGACATGCCATGTGAAAGACCACTTCGGAACTTGGGTTTGATGTGAAGAAAGTGTTTACAATCTCTTAAAATTTTTCTTTGAAAGAGTTTATTTCGTTTACATGTATCGTTGTGTAGTTCGTATTATAGAATAATGGTTTAATACATGTAGAGGTGTAACTTTCGTGAGAAAGGTTTGTGTGTTGATTCAGTGGTGAAAGCCAGAGGTGGGATGTAATGACCTTAGCAGCTTCCAAGAGAAATTTTGAGAAATTCCATCCTTTGTCATCTTGGGTTTTGATTTGATGAGATGACGATCTTGTCATCCTAAAGCGAGGCTTCACCTGAGAGCGCCCTGAGTGCTGTTGTGAAGGTGAACAGCCTCTCCTGCAGGGACGGCAGCCTTCTGCTAAATACGGAAACCACAGCATGTGGAGGCACTCTGGAACGTGTGTTGTTGTGAGGAAAGTTACGTTCATCCCTGTATTCTGTGTTTTTGAAGAGCTTCTTTTGTTTCCATGCATCGCATTATAGTTCATGTAATGGAATTGTTTAGTTTTTTAATAGATGTAAATTTTGTAGGCTTAAGAAGGAGAGTATATGTTAGTTTTTTAAATATGTAACGA
>JAWQFJ010006540.1:0-10000 GCA_034096865.1 Theodoxus fluviatilis | reverse complement strand
TGGGGGTGGGGTGATTGCGGGGAGGGGGGAAGGGAAGGGAGAGGGTGTTACGGAGAGTGAGGCTGTGGGACGAACAGACGAAGAGATACGAACAAATCATTAATAGGATTTTATCGAGATAATTGTTCCCAAAGAAGCGTTCCGAGAAGACATCGAAAACAAAGATCGAAATGAAAATAGATTCTTTTTCCTTGAACTCACGCACATTTAGACCGAACTCCTTTCCACTCGCTCCAACTCCATCATTGCTCTCTGCACAAAGCAAGGCCTGCCTGCCTGCCTACCCCTGAATCGCCTTCTATGTTGTAAAGTTACGCTTCAGTCCTTTCAACTGTACATGGTGCAAGGGTAGTGTCGGCCTGAATGTCACCTTCCACACGCTGTCAGCGCCTATCGGTCAAGGGAGCTAACTCAAGCAGCGCGCTTCTCGGAACGTGACGTCAGCGCTCTACTTGGAAAGAGGGGAGATGGCAGTCGCTCGTCTGTTCATCTGCATTGAGTGCAGCCAACGACGCGCATCTGCACTGTCGCTGTGCAGCGTGGAGTCTGGGTGAAGGTTGGTCCGAGCGCGATGCAGGACTGAATCGTTTTGTCTCCACATCGCCACGTTGAGGGTAAGTTGTCCAACACTGTTGTATCTAGAGCCCATTCTGAACACAGAGATCATATATTCACTAGTCTCAGCCACGCTGAATGTCTAGAGCCTTAATTGTTTTTACCACACACAGCCATTGCAGTGGGGGTGGACATTTCTGACTTTTGCCGAGATTCCTGTGTGGTGAGGAGGAATGAGGCGCCATGTCTGCTTGCAAAGAAAACGGTTTGAGCATTTTGTTGCCGTTTCAAACCTGTGTCAAAACACAAGCCGTGGAGCGGGGTGAAAGCGAGATGGAGTTAGAGCAGAAGGATGGTCATTTGCCCAGTCGTTACTTGCACTCCTACACTGAAGTCTACTTGATCGAGGTTTCACTCAGACTGCCTGAGATGATATACAGTACAGATCGTTGCATTTGGACACGTCTGAGTAAGCAGAGAGCCTCGTGTGTGCTTATCATTTCCCTGTCGAGACCAGTTTGCGGTGATGGAATGTAAATCAACTTTGTTCCTTTTGCTTCTACTTGAGATGTGGCTGATTGAACAAACCCGCCAGTAAACAAAATGGAAAAAACAAAAGTGTGGGTGGGAGCCATGTGGATGAATCCAAGCACGCTCGTGTAAAATGCTGCATCTCATTTTCATTTTCATGACAAATGTGTTGTTTTGACCCTCAACCCGACATTCATACATATGAAAGCAGGTATTATTTTTAAAAAACCTCCCCCGAATTAATAAAAATATGAAGACAAAGCGTTCATTTCAAGTCGTACTTAGGTTGGGGGTAAGAAATGACCCATCGTGTATCCCTACGCGTTTTGAAAGAGGCGAATAAATGGTGAAGTCGTAGCCTCACTTTTTCTTACTGTAACATTGTCTCCTGATTTTCCGTAATCAATGGCTTTATGTAGCCCGAAAAGGCTGATGGTCCGTAAAGCTCTATCCAACCATCCCTCCCTCACCCTATGGGTTGGGGGTAAGAGTAGACACACAGTGCCCCCCTAGTACAGTGGGCCTAGCAGGCGAGTAACTCGGGAAAGAGAGTTTTGACTTGTTCTTCCTCCTGCCAGCTCTAGTGACTCCACAGATGTGGGGTCCTACAGAGCCTGGAGGGCTGAGAGGCCGTAAACACTCATTCATTCATTCATTCATTCATTCGTTCATTCATTCATTCATTCATTCATTCATTCATTCATTCATTCATTCATTCATTCATTCATTCATTCATTCATTCATCCATTCATTCATTCATCCATCCATTCATTCATTCAGTCAGTCAGACAGTCAGTCAGTCAGACAGTCATTCATTCATTCATCCACTCATTCATTCATGCTACGTGTACGAATGACTACTCGCCAGTTCAGCCAGTCGGTGTCGAGCTGAGGGAGGAAAGCACAAGTTTGAAAACACTCGCGCTGTTGGCTTCCATCCACCCACTCTCATTCACACACTTACCATTTCAAATTGTAGCTTTTCCTGTTTACTTGAAATTTATTAGACTTGCAGTGGGCTGGTTGCCGTCACTTAAAAGTTCGGTTCGGTTCGGTTCGGTTCGGTTCGGTTCGGTTCGGTTCGGTTCGGTTCGGTTCGGTTCGGGACAGCTCGGCTCGGCTCGGCTCGGTTTGGTTCGGTTCGGTTCGGTTCGGTTCGGTTCGGTTCAGTTCAGTTCGGTTCTCTCTCTTTTCTTCCCCACTGATTTGGGGGATAAGAATAGACCCATAGTATCTTGCTACACAATTCGTAAAAGGCGAAAGTTTAGCGAAATCCAGACTTGACTCGCATTTAATCTTACTAGCTCTGCTGGTTTTGTAGTCAAGGCCATGTATAGCGTATAGGCTGATAGGCATTAAACTATAATCAATGAATCGATCAACCAATTAGTTAGTCAATTGGTCAATCAATCAACCAATTAATCAATCAGTCAGTCAATTAGATTAATGAAAATCTCTCTCTCGCCCCCACACGCCCAGCCCTGTCTGTGTCTGTCTGTATGTGTGTCTGTGTGTCTGTCTGTCTGTCTGTCTGTCTGTCTGTCTGTCTGTCTGCCTGCCTGCCTGCCTGCCTGCCTGCCTGTCTGCCTGCCTGCCTGCCTGCCTGTCTGCCTGCCTGCCTGTCTGCCTGCCTGTCTGCCTGTCTGTCTGTCTGTCTGTCTGTCTGTCTGTCTGTCTGTCTGTCTGTCTGTCTGTCTGTCTGTCTGTCTGTCTGTTTCCCTCCCTCTCTCTCTCTCGCTCTATCTCGCTTTCTCTCTCTCTCTCTCTCTCTCTCTCTCTCTCTCTCTCTCTCTCTCTCTCTCTCTCTCTCTCTCTCTCTCTCCCTCCCTCTACTGCAAGTGTGCTCTCCCTATTTGTGCCTCCCTCTGCCTCCCTGTTTGTTTCTGTTTCACTTCTTGCCTTCGTCGTGGATCGCTTCCTCATTTTCAGTAGATATAGTAGAGATAGTAGATATAGTAGAGCTAGTAGAGCTAGTAGAGAGATCTAAGGAGGCTTTGGAATGCCTCAACCAATAACGAAAGTCAGATGGTTACCTGGAAGGAAATCCAGACAGACAGCGAGTGTACGTGGAAAGTGCTGGGTCAACGACTTTATTTCGCTTTCCACGAACTCGGGAGTTAATGTTCGGAGCAGATTGTCTTTCCAGGAAGATGCGCTGTAAATCGATAAAGGGTGTAGACACGAGGTGGGGTGAGGTGTGTTGCGTTAGCTTGTAGTATACTTATAGCTACCATTCACGTGATCGCATCGCCAGTAAGACTGCGTTGCTCAGATCGTTACTGTAATCGATACATCCGGACAAGCAACGGAGGAGCTGACAGCCTGACTTAGTGGCTGGCGCGGTACGTTCTCAACCCAAGGTTGAGTTGATTTCATGAGGCTTGATCTTGTCGGCATTGCATGTTGCGTGACTTTTGTTTTCACATATTTGAGTGTGTGGCGTAAATTTTCCTCCAGCTTTGGCTCTACTCTTTGTCCCGTGTTTCCGCTTTGCGTGTTGATTTGTTGGGGCGTTGCTTAGATTCACGCTGTATTGCACTGATTGGATATACATAGTTTCACTGCACACAACTTTAGAGGGTTCAGGAATGGTTTAGGGGTAGAGAATGATGGGGTGGGTGGGGGCGTGGGAGATGAGAACTGGAAGGAAAAGGTGAGGGAAAATCTTTTGGTTGTATTCATGCCATTTCTTCGCTGCAGAGATTTGATAGCCTGCCTGACCTCTGCATCTGTAAATGTCTCGTACTGCCAACCCGGTTTCATGTTATCGATAGCATACATAATTCTGCACAGCAATTGACTATCCGCAAGTGTTTATTCGTTTAAGCCAGCGGCCTTTGAAATAATTTGACACGTCGCGCACATTGCGGTGGAGTATCAGTTCCAGAATTTTCAAGTGCCTGCATGCGCTTTGAAGGGTAGACAGTTTTTAGACGTATCTTCAAGTTTGAGCATTGGATGGAAATCATGAGATTTTTGTCTGCAGAATACATGGTTTAGAAAGGAAAGTATCTTTCCTAGAAATTAAGATCTTGAACCAGGATATTTTAAAACTGTGATATTTCAACTGTGACATTTCAAGCTGTGACATTGTGACACAATATGTTCGATTTGGATCTAAGTGCAATACATCTATGTCCACAGTTTGTTTGTTTGTTTGTTTGCGTGTTTGTTTGTATTTTAAGATGAATACATACCTTATTTTTCTTCTCTCTTTTTTTTCTCCTCGAATGTAATCGGTCGTTTTGGATGATAGCCTGTTTGCCTCTTTCAATGAAGATCCTGATATGATCACTACTGTGCGAAGAAAAAGCTGCTGATATTTAATCTGTTGCTCAGTAGAGCCCAAACTTTTTCTGTAAAGCATGACAGATGTGTTGTCAGTTAGTTTTCTCCCAAGCGTTTGCCTCGTCTGTACCGACACGTGACGAGGCGTGCGAAAACGTGGTCTAGATCGCAGCGCGCAATTTCCATAAATCGACCCGAGAAGTCATGTTAGTGACAAATAGTGCCTTTCTTGATGTGAAATTGTGACTTGACTTGATCTTGCTCCACCAGTTACTGTGATTGTTTGTGATTGATGGCCTTACATAGCCTACAAAGACTGAGAGGAGGAGGAGCAGGAGGAGGAGCAGGAGGAGGAGGAGGAGGAGGAGGAGGAGGAGGAGGAGGAGGAGGAGGAGGAGGAGGAGGACAGCCGAGTGGGAAGGAAGGAGGAGCTGAGCAGGGTTGTGGGCGAAACCCGCTGTCGTCTGCTTTAATACTCCTCTCTCCCTCTCCTTTCTGTAATTGTACCCTCCGGATATTTGGTCGTATTTTGCAATACTCCTGTGCAGTGGGTGTGGCGGGCTAAGCCCTCTAGTCGTGTAGTTGTGGGAGTGAGAGATCGAGCACATAGCATTGCCTGCTTCCGACCTCGTAAACACGCAACCAGTCAGGCGCTGTGACCCGTCTGCTTGCGTGGCGCACTCACACACACACAAATAGTACATACACGCACACAGACACACACATTCACTCGCTCGCTCACTCACACTCACTCACTCACTCACGCACTCACTCACTCACTCACTCACTCACTCACTCACTCACTCACTCACTCACTCACTCACTCACTCACTCACTCACTCACTCACTCACTCACTCACTCACGCACGCACGCACGCACGCACGCACGCACGCACTCCCTCGCTCGCTCGCTCACTCACTCACTCACTCACTCACTCACTCACTCACTCACTCACGCACTCACGTACTCGCTCACTCACTCACTCACTCACTCGCTCGCGCGCTCACTCACTCGCTCATTTGCTCGCGCACTTACTCACTCGCTGCTCGCTTGCTCACTCACTCACTCGCTCACTCACATGGATTTATGGTAAAACGTAAAGGGCTACTGGCGGATTGTCTCGAAGAAGGTTTAGTATTATCCACTTTCAAAACATTTTTTTCTTCTGAATTTTCTCTTAGTTCAGTTCATTTTGCCTCTACTCCGTTCCATTCATATTAGCTCAGCTCAGCTCAGCTCAGTTCAGCTCAGTTCAGGTCAGCTCAGGTCACTTCAGTTCAGTTCTGTTCAGTTCTGTTCAGTTCTGTTCAGTTCAGTTCAGTTCAGTTCTGTTCATTTCTGTTCAGTTCTGTTCAGTTCTGTTCAATTCTGTTCAATTCAGCGTAGTTGTTCAGCTCAGTTTTGTTTAGTACGGGTCGTTTTAATTCAGTTCAATTAAAAATTATATTCGGTTCAGCTCAGTTCGCTTCAGCTGCGCTCAGTTCATTTCGCCATCGTTCTTCAACGATCGCCGTGACAGCCAGGGGAAGGAGCGCTGGCGACAGGTTCATAGGTCACACTGATAGCACAGTGACGCACCCGATCCAAACAATCGTGGACTACAGTCCACAAGTTCGGGTCGGATGCCCTAGAACGTCACAGAACGTCCCATCAGGCTGTAGATTGCCCTAGAACGTCACAGAGCGCTGCAGAACACGCCAAGTACGGTGTTGATTAGGACGACCTGCACGCAGTGGATGTCACGTGACGCAAAGGTCGGGAAGAGTTTTGGGCGTGGGCCAAACAGCTGATTGGTGTGATCGGCATTTGCATTTCGACAACACGATAAAGAGTCAGCGAGTTGTTATTGTGGAAATCGTGGGTGCTGTCATTTGCTGATATTTATTGGCTATCTATGGTGTGGAGGTCGAAGTCTCTTAACTAAACATGATTAAAATCCCAGCCACGATGAGACACGACATGACTGGTGCAAGGCTCACATGCAACGTACAACCGTCTACTGCTGCGCTGTGCATATTTGGGTAATGCGGATTTTCCTCGTGTGCGTGGTCAGTCCGAGTCGAGCGAGAAAGATGAGTGTCACGTGCCCACACTATTCTTTCCTTATATGAAGTACTTGTCATAGCCACGCTGTGAAACCGAGTCCCGATACTGACGAGGGTCTGTTGCGGTACTGTGCGATTCAAATGCAAATAGTGAAAGAGTAATGAGTTGCAACAAGTCTGCCGATTATTCAGCAGTCGATGTTTAGTTAAATGAACGGACAGATAAACGAACTGGCGAAATTAATGTGTATTGAATGACAGAGGGATCAGTAAAAAATGGAGCACATATTTAGAGGGTCTTCCAAAACAGAACATAATCCTCAGTTGTCCAGAGTTCGTTTCTGACTGCCGTAGTATCCAGTATCATTCTGGTGAGACAGATGGATGAATAAGATGCTTAAGGAATGTTTGGATGAATGGATGGATGGATGGATGGATGGATGGATGGATGGATGGATGGATGGATGGATGGATGGATGGATGGATGGATGGATGGATGGATGGATGGATGGATGGATGGATGGATGGATGGATGGATGGATGGATGGATGGATGGATGGATGGATGGATGGATGGATGGATGGACAAAACCCATTAATTTTGGTTTGTGACACAGGCCATCAGATTGTAGGTCAGGCGTGGGGAGGGAGCTGGCCCCAGACACGTGACCATGAGTGAGCACAACAGGAATCCAGCGTCAGCCATGAGGAATTCTTCTCTTTCTTTTTAAGTTCAGAGAAAGCATCGTGTTAATGACTCATCATATGGTGGAGTTTTTTCTATCTCTACCTCCGCCAATGAGGTTGTGTTTTATCCTTGGTTCGTTAGTTAATTGCCAAAATAATTCCAAAATTCGAAACAGATTCTGATGAAATTTGATAGAATGTCAGAGGTTTTACCCTAGAAACAATCTATTAAATTTAGAAGTTTTTCTGTTTTCTAGTTTTGGAATTACAACCAAGAGGAAAAATTATCCCTCCAGGTTTACTGGAGGTCCTACAGACTTTATCTGTCTGTCTGTCTGTCTGTGTGTCTGTCTGTCTGTCTGTCTGTCTGTCCCGACTTAACGGCTGATGTCTCAAAAACTACTAGACGGATTTCCTTGACATTTTGCACACTTACTGGAAGTTAGGTCCGATTGAATGTATCAAATTTTCAGAATCGAGGTTTGAAAAGAAAGGGATTTATTTAGGTCGTAAACTCGAAACACCCCCCCCCCCCCTCAAAATCAGTTGACGGAATGGCGAAATGCGTGGCCTTGAGCCCCTCCACAGCCACGCCTCTTTCTCGCTGTAGCTCGCGTGGTAACACATGCAGGCGGCAAAATGGCTTCCACGCGAACGCAGACTGACTCGTTGTGTTGTATTCCGGACAGCATTTGTGTCTCATTTTTGCCAGACAGTGAGAAGATTTCTCAGACTGTGATAGACAGGGGTATGAATAAATACTACTCATGTTATTTAGACGAAATTAAGATCTATGAGCAAAAGGATTAAACGGTGGAGGTGACAGCTTGGTGCTTCAGATCAATGCGAAAAAATGAAGCACCACATCGACTTTCTTTCCATCTTCATGCTGCTAAGCAGAAGATCAACCATCCTCATTGCTCATGCAAGGCTGGGTTAGTGTTGTTGTATTTTTATCATTTATCTGTTACGTGTTTGATGGAGTAACCTAAGCTCGCATTCCAAAATTGTAGAACCTACTGTTGAAGTGTTTTTTGTGGAGCCAAAAAGCTTGCGCAACTGTCCTTCGCACTGACTGTCCTATGCACGGACTGTCCTTTGCATTAACTGTCCTTCACACTGACTGTTCTATGCACTGACTGTCCAATGCACTGACCGTCCTATGCACTTTCACACTGACCAGTGCACAGAATGACCGGCACGTGTCTGAAGCACTGGTGAGCGCGACAAAAACTTGGAGCGGACTGCTAGATCTTTACCCACTGTAGAAAGCGCACTTCCCCTCCTCTCCTTCGTGACTATCTCCTTGTCAGTGTGAAGGACAGTTAATGCAAAGGACGGTCAGTGCAAATGACAGTCCGTGCATAGGACAATCAGTGCGAAGGACAGTTGCACAAGCTTTTTGGCTCCACACACACTTCAACAGTAGGTTCTACAATTTTGGAATGCGAGCTTAGGTTACTCCATCAAACACGTAACAGATAAATGATTTTAAAAAGAACACTTACCCAGCCTTGCACAAGCAATGAGCAGTAATGTTCAATTTCAAATGCAGATCTGAGACTCACCCCCGCGCAGTCTCCTTTGCTTTTATTCAGCCGGTTGAGATTTAGCTGCTCATGTGGCCGGCAGCACACCTTGATCCACGCCATGGCATCGGCTCTTCTGCTTTTTACAGAGGGAAATTGATGCAATTTGCCTCCTACTATCTTATCGGGATATCGTTTATCACCAGAGCATGTGCCCCACTGGCAGTGAACAACCATTTTTGTGGTTGTGCGATAGGCTAGAACCAACAGCGAAAACGCGGGAAGGAGTCAAAGACGCTGGTACCACACATTGCCGTGTTTGTGTTACCAGTAAAGTCTGCGCTAAAAATAGACTAGTTCCGCGCCAGCGATTGGCTAAGCCCAGCGACCGCGTGGGCCGTGTGGAGGGGTCCATGGCAGTGAATCGATATTAAACTTGGCAGAAATACACCTTGAGTATCCTAAAATGTACAAGACCACTCAAATTTCATGAACTATCATCCATTTTTCTACAATTTACAGTGCAAAATACGAACCAAAGGGGTTTACGGAAAAGAACATTATAAATGCTTTACAAACACTCAGCCATATCAGTTCTGCAATGGCACATCTGGTAGAGCGTTGGACTCTTGGTCATGCGTGACCAGGTTCGATTCTGCGCTGAAACTCTTTTTCTCTCTTTTTTTTCGAGAGGTTGTGGGTTCGAACCCGACCTGATTTTTTGTGTTTTTGTGTGTGTGTATTTTTCCCCCTCTTTTCTCGAGAGGTTGCGGGTTCGAACCCGATCTTTTTTCTTTCTTTTTTTAATGCCAAAACCTGGAGGTTCAGCGCCAGCGGTTTTTATATTGCAAATCTCGAAGACGATGACGTCAAACTTTATGACGTCGGCGCATGCGATCCCCATTCAGTGACCTCCAGCAGTGCTATCATGAACTAGCTCAGTAGCGTCAGCCTGGCTAGCAGATCACTCTGCTTGCATCAATGTTACAGGAGGCCTGGCTAGCAGATCACTCTACTTGAATCAGTTATACAGGCCTGGCTAGCAGATCACTCTGCTTGAATCAATGATACAGGCCTGGCTAGCAGATCACTGTGCTTGAATCAATGATACAGGCCTGGCTAGCACATCACTGTGTTTGAATCAATGATACAGGCCTGGCTAGCAGATCACTCTGTTTGAATTAATGATACAGGAGGCCTGGCTAGCAGATCACTCTGCTTGAATCAATGATACAGGCTTGGCTAGCAGATCACTCTGCTTGAATCAACGATACAGGCCTGGCTAGCAGATCACTCTGCTTGAATCAACGATACAGGCCTGGCTAGCAGATCACTGCTTGAATCAGTGATACAGGGGCGGGTTTC
>JAWQFJ010006539.1:0-14860 GCA_034096865.1 Theodoxus fluviatilis | reverse complement strand
TAAAAGTCTGAACTGAAACTGAACAAGACGCGAGGGGAAAGTAGGACTCGCAGAGGAGCCAAAGGGAGGAAGGGAGATAACTCGTCTTGGCATACTAGCTACACGTAACAAGAAGGTAGACAAGTGGAACAACAGTGAAGGAGTGAAGGAGGAATGGAAGGAAGACGAGTGGAACAACAGTGGAGGAGTGAGGAGTGGGGAGGAATGGAAGGAAGACGAGTGGAACAACAGTGGAGGAGTGAGGGAGGAATGGAAGGAAGACGAGTGGAACAACAGTGGAGGAGTGAGGGAGGAATGGAAGGAAGACGAGTGGAACAACAGTGGAGGAGTGAGGGAGGAATGGAAGGAAGACGAGTGGAACAACAGTGGAGGAGTGAGGGAGGAATGGAAGGAAGACGAGTGGAACAACAGTGGAGGAGTGGGGGAGGAATGGAAGGAAGACGAGTGGAACAACAGTGGAGGAGTGAGGGAGGAATGGAAGGAAGACGAGTGGAACAACAGTGGAGGAGTGGGGGAGGAATGGAAGGAAGACGAGTGGAACAACAGTGGAGGAGTGGAGGAGTGAGGGAGGAATGGAAGGAAGACGAGTGGAACAACAGTGGAGGAGTGAGGGAGGAATGGAAGGAAGACGAGTGGAACAACAGTGGAGGAGTGGGGGAGGAATGGAAGGAAGACGAGTGGAACAACAGTGGAGGAGTGAGGGAGGAATGGAAGGAAGACGAGTGGAACAACAGTGGAGGAGTGGGGGAGGAATGGAAGGAAGACGAGTGGAACAACAGTGGAGGAGTGGGGGAGGAATGGAAGGAAGACGAGTGGAACAACAGTGGAGGAGTGGGGGAGGAATGGAAGGAAGACGAGTGGAACAACAGTGGAGGAGTGAGGAGTGAGGGAGGAATGGAAGGAAGACGAGTGGAACAACAGTGGAGGAGTGGGTGAGGAATGGAAGGAAGACGAGTGGAACAACAGTGGAGGAGTGAGGGAGGAATGGAAGGAAGACGAGTGGAACAACAGTGGAGGAGTGGGGGAGGAATGGAAGGAAGACGAGTGGAACAACAGTGGAGGAGTGAGGGGGGAGGAATGGAAGGAAGACGACTGGAACAACAGTGGAGGAGTGGGGAGGAATGGAAGGAAGACGAGTGGAACAACAGTGGAGGAGTGGGGGAGGAATGGAAGGAAGACGAGTGGAACAACAGTGGAGGAGTGGGGGAGGAATGGAAGGAAGACGAGTGGAACAACAGTGGAGGAGTGAGGGAGGAATGGAAGGAAGACGAGTGGAACAACAGTGGAGGAGTGGGGGAGGAATGGAAGGAAGACGAGTGGAACAACAGTGGAGGAGTGAAAAGTGGGGGAGGAATGGAAGGAAGACGAGTGGAACAACAGTGGAGGAGTGGGGGAGGAATGGAAGGAAGACGAGTGGAACAACAGTGGAGGAGTGGGGGAGGAATGGAAGGAAGACGAGTGGAACAACAGTGGAGGAGTGAGGAATGGAAGGAAGACGAGTGGAACAACAGTGGAGGAGTGAGGGGGAGGAATGGAAGGAAGACGAGTGGAACAACAGTGGAGGAGTGGGGGAGGAATGGAAGGAAGACGAGTGGAACAACAGTGGAGGAGTGGGGGAGGAATGGAAGGAAGACGAGTGGAACAACAGTGGAGGAGTGGAGGAGGAATGGAAGGAAGACGAGTGGAACAACAGTGGAGGAGTGGGGGAGGAATGGAAGGAAGACGAGTGGAACAACAGTGGAGGAGTGGGGGAGGAATGGAAGGAAGACGAGTGGAACAACAGTGGAGGAGTGGGGAGGAATGGAAGGAAGACGAGTGGAACAACAGTGGAGGAGTGGGGGAGGAATGGAAGGAAGACGAGTGGAACAACAGTGGAGGAGTGGGGGAGGAATGGAAGGAAGACGAGTGGAACAACAGTGGAGGAGTGGGGGAGGAATGGAAGGAAGACGAGTGGAACAACAGTGGAGGAGTGAGGAATGGAAGGAAGACGAGTGGAACAACAGTGGAGGAGTGGGGGAGGAATGGAAGGAAGACGAGTGGAACAACAGTGGAGGAGTGGGGGAGGAATGGAAGGAAGACGAGTGGAACAACAGTGGAGGAGTGGGGGAGGAATGGAAGGAAGACGAGTGGAACAACAGTGGAGGAGTGGGGGAGGAATGGAAGGAAGACGAGTGGAACAACAGTGGAGGAGTGGGGGAGGAATGGAAGGAAGACGAGTGGAACAACAGTGGAGGAGTGGGGGAGGAATGGAAGGAAGACGAGTGGAACAACAGTGGAGGAGTGAGGAATGGAAGGAAGACGAGTGGAACAACAGTGGAGGAGTGAGGGAGGAATGGAAGGAAGACGAGTGGAACAACAGTGGAGGAGTGGGGGAGGAATGGAAGGAAGACGAGTGGAACAACAGTGGAGGAGTGGGGGAGGAATGGAAGGAAGACGAGTGGAACAACAGTGGAGGAGTGGGGGAGGAATGGAAGGAAGACGAGTGGAACAACAGTGGAGGAGTGAGGAATGGAAGGAAGACGATAGGAACAACAGTGGAGGAGTGGGGGAGGAATGGAAGGAAGACGAGTGGAACAACAGTGGAGGAGTGAGGGAGGAATGGAAGGAAGACGAGTGGAACAACAGTGGAGGAGTGGGGAGGAATGGAAGGAAGACGAGTGGAACAACAGTGGAGGAGTGGGGGAGGAATGGAAGGAAGACGAGTGGAACAACAGTGGAGGAGTGGGGGAGGAATGGAAGGAAGACGAGTGGAACAACAGTGGAGGAGTGAGGGAGGAATGGAAGGAAGACGAGTGGAACAACAGTGGAGGAGTGGGGGAGGAATGGAAGGAAGACGAGTGGAACAACAGTGGAGGAGACGAGTGGAACAACAGTGGAGGAGTGGGGAGGAATGGAAGGAAGACGAGTGGAACAACAGTGGAGGAGTGAGGGAGGAATGGAAGGAAGAGAAGTGGAACAGCAGTGGAGGAGTGGGGAAGGAATGGAAGGAAGACGAGTGGAACAACAGTGGAGGAGTGGGGGAGGAATGGAAGGAAGACGAGTGGAACAACAGTGGAGGAGTGGGGGAGGAATGGAAGGAAGACGAGTGGAACAACAGTGGAGGAGTGGGGAAGGAATGGAAGGAAGACGAGTGGAACAACAGTGGAGGAGTGGGGGAGGAATGGAAGGAAGACGAGTGGAACAACAGTGGAGGAGTGGGGGAGGAATGGAAAGAAGACGAGTGGAACAACAGTGGAGGAGTGGGGGAGGAATAGTAGGAAGACGAGTGGAACAACAGTGGAGGAGTGAGGGAGGAATGGAAGGAAGACGAGTGGAACAACAGTGGAGGAGTGGGGGAGGAATAGAAGGAAGACGAGTGGAACAACAGTGGAGGAGTGAGGGAGGAATGGAAGGAAGACGAGTGGAACAACAGTGGAGGAGTGGGGGAGGAATGGAAGGAAGACGAGTGGAACAACAGTGGAGGAGTGAGGAGTGGGGGAGGAATGGAAGGAAGACAAGTGGAACAACAGTGGAGGAGTGGAGGAGGAATGGAAGGAAGACGACTGGAACAACAGTGGAGGAGTGAGGGAGGAATGGAAGGAAGACGAGTGGAACAACAGTGGAGGAGTGAGGAGTGGGGGAGGAATGGAAGGAAGACGAGTGGAACAACAGTGGAGGAGTGAGGAGTGGAGGAGGAATGGAAGGAAGAGGAGTGGAACAACAGTGAAGAAGTGAGGGAGGAATGGAAGGAAGAGGAGTGGAACAACAGTGGAGGAGTGGAGGAGGAATGCAAGGAAGAGGAGTGGAACAACAGTGGAGGAGTGAGGGAGGAATGGAAGGAAGACGAGTAAAAATGCTCGGGACCTGACACAGCATGGCTGCCCTGCAGACGTTCCAGAGAGGACAGGGGGACGTGCTGGCATGCGAGCAGCTGGAGGATCTGACATCACTCTTGCCTGGACAGGAGCGCCACCTGCTGGTCTCGAGGCTCTGTCCCCAGCTGCGAAGACGTCTGCTACAACTGGCAGCCTCAGGTAGGTCTGGCCTGCCTGCTGTGACTCTGGCCTGCCTGCTGTGTGTCTGGCCTGCCTGCTGTGTGTTTGGTCTGTCTGATGTGTGTCTGGACTGCCTGGTGTGTGTCTGGCTTGTCTGCTGTGTGTCTGGCCTGCCTGCTGTGTGTCTGTGTCTGGCCTGCCTGCTGTGTCTCTGGCCTGTCTGCTGTGTGTTTGGCCTGTCTGCTGTGTGTTTGGCCTGTCTGCTGTGTGTCTGGCCTGCCTGCTGTGTGTCTGTGTCTGGCCTGCCTGCTGTGTGTCTGTGTCTGACCTGCCTGCTGTGTGTCTGGACTGCCTGCTGTGTGTCTGGCCTGCCTGCTGTGTGTCTGTGTCTGGCCTGCCTGCTGTGTCTCTGGCCTGTCTGCTGTGTGTTTGGCCTGTCTGCTGTGTGTTTGGTCTGTCTGCTGCTTGTCTGGACTGCCTGCTGTGTGTCTGGCCTGCCTGCTGTGTGTCTGGCCTGCCTGCTGTGTCTCTGGCCTGTCTGCTGTGTGTTTGGCCTGTCTGCTGTGTGTTTGGTCTGTCTGCTGCTTGTCTGGACTGCCTGCTGCGTGTCTGGCCTGCCTGCTGTGTCTCTGGCCTGCCTGCTGTGTCTCTGGCCTGTCTGCTGTGTGTTTGGTCTGTCTGCTGTGTGTCTGGCCTGCCTGCTCTGTGTCTGGCCTGCCTGCTGTGTGTCTGGCCTGCCTGCTGTGTGCCTGTGTCTGGCCTGCCTGCTGTGTGTCTGGCCTGCCTGCTGTGTGTCTGTGTCTGGCCTGCCTGCTGTGTGTCTGGCCTGCCTGCTGTGTGTCTGTGTCTGGCCTGCCTGCTGTGTGTCTGTGTCTGGCCTGCCTGCTGTGTGTCTGTGTCTGGCCTGCCTGCTGTGTGTCTGTGTCTGGCCTGCCTGCTGTGTGTCTGTGTCTGGCCTGCCTGCTGTGTGTCTGTGTCTGGCCTGCCTGCTGTGTGTCTGTGTCTGGCCTGCCTACTGTGTGTCTGGCCTGCCTGCTGTGTGTCTGTGTCTGGCCTGCCTGCTGTGTGTCTGTGTCTGGCCTGCCTGCTGTGTGTCTGTGTCTGGCCGGCCTGCTGTGTGTCTGGGCTGCCTGCTGTGTGTCTGGCCTGCCTGCTGGGTGTCTGTGTCTGGCCTGCCTGCTGTGTTTCTGGCCTGCCTGCTGTGTTGCTGGCCTGCCTGCTCTGTGTCTGTGTTTGGTCTGCTGTGTTTCTGGCCTCCCTGCTGTGTGTCTGTGTCTGACCTGCCTGATTTGTGTCTGTGTCTGGCCTGCCTGCTGTTTGTCTGGCCTGCCTGCTGTGTGTCTGGCCTGCCTGCTGTGTGTCTGTGTCTGGCCTGCCTGCTGTGTGTCTGTGTCTGGCCTGCCTGCTGTGTGTCTGGCCTGCCTGCTGTGTGTCTGGCCTGCCTGCTGTGTGTCTGGCCTGCCTGCTGTGTGTCTGGCCTGCCTGCTGTGTGTCTGGCCTGCCTGCTGTGTGTCTGGCCTGCCTGCTGTGTGTCTGGCCTGCCTGCTGTGTGTCTGTGACTGGCCTGCCTGCTGTGTCTGTGTCTGGCCTGCCTGCTGTGTGTCTGTGTCTGGCCTGCCTGCTGTGTGTCTGTGTCTGGCCTGCCTGCTGTGTGTCTGTCTGGCCTGCCTGCTGTGTGTCTGTGTCTGGCCTGCCTGCTGTGTGTCTGTGTCTGGCCTGCCTGCTGTGTGTCTGGCCTGCCTGCTGTGTCTGGCCTGCCTGCTGTGTGTCTGTGTCTGGCCTGCCTGCTGTGTGTCTGTGTCTGGCCTGCCTGCTGTGTGTCTGTGTCTGGCCTGCCTGCTGTGTGTCTGTGTCTGGCCTGCCTGCTGTGTGTCTGTGTCTGGCCTGCCTGCTGTGTGTCTGTGTCTGGCCTGCCTGCTGTGTGTCTGTGTCTGGCCTGCCTGCTGTGTGTCTGTGTCTGGCCTGCCTGCTGTGTGTCTGTGTCTGGCCTGCCTGCTGTGTGTCTGGCCTGCTGCTGTGTCTGGCCTGCCTGCTGTGTGTCTGTGTCTGGCCTGCCTGCTGTGTGTCTGTGTCTGGCCTGCCTGCTGTGTGTCTGTGTCTGGCCTGCCTGCTGTGTGTCTGTGTCTGGCCTGCCTGCTGTGTGTCTGTGTCTGGCCTGCCTGCTGTGTGTCTGTGTCTGGCCTGCCTGCTGTGTGTCTGTGTCTGGCCTGCCTGCTGTGTGTCTGTGTCTGGCCTGCCTGCTGTGTGTCTGTGTCTGGCCTGCCTGCTGTGTGTCTGTGTCTGGCCTGCCTGCTGTGTGTCTGTGTCTGGCCTGCCTGCTGTGTGTCTGTGTCTGGCCTGCCTGCTGTGTGTCTGTGTCTGGCCTGCCTGCTGTGTGTCTGTGTCTGGCCTGCCTGCTGTGTGTCTGTGTCTGGCCTGCCTGCTGTGTGTCTGTGTCTGGCCTGCCTGCTGTGTGTCTGTGTCTGGCCTGCCTGCTGTGTGTCTGTGTCTGGCCTGCCTGCTGTGTGTCTGGCCTGCCTGCTGTGTGTCTGTGTCTGGCCTGCCTGCTGTGTGTCTGTGTCTGGCCTGCCTGCTGTGTGTCTGTGTCTGGCCTGCCTGCTGTGTGTCTGGCCTGCCTGCTGTGTGTCTGCCTGCTGTGTGTCTGTCTGCTGCTGTGTGTCTGGCCTGCCTGCTGTGTGTCTGTGTCTGGCCTGCCTGCTGTGTGTCTGTGTCTGGCCTGCCTGCTGTGTGTCTGGCCTGCCTGCTGTGTGTCTGTGTCTGGCCTGCCTGCTGTGTGTCTGTGTCTGGCCTGCCTGCTGTGTGTCTGTGTCTGGCCTGCCTGCTGTGTGTCTGTGTCTGGCCTGCCTGCTGTGTGTCTGTGTCTGGCCTGCCTGCTGTGTGTGTCTGGCCTGCCTGCTGTGTGTCTGTGTCTGGCCTGCCTGCTGTGTGTCTGTGTCTGGCCTGCCTGCTGTGTGTCTGTGTCTGGCCTGCCTGCTGTGTGTCTGTGTCTGGCCTGCCTGCTGTGTGTCTGTGTCTGGCCTGCCTGCTGTGTGTCTGTGTCTGGCCTGCCTGCTGTGTGTCTGTGTCTGGCCTGCCTGCTGTGTGTCTGTGTCTGGCCTGCCTGCTGTGTGTCTGTGTCTGGCCTGCCTGCTCTGCTATGTGTCTTGCCTGCCTGCTGTGTGTCTGTGTCTGGCCTGCCTGCTGTGTGTCTGGCCTGCCTGCTGTGTGTCTGGCCTGCCTGCTGTGTCTCTGTCTGGCCTGCCTGCTTTGTGTCTGGCCTGCCTGTTGTGTGTCTTGCCTGCCTGCTGTGTCTCTGTCTGGCCTGCCTGCTGTGTGTCTGGCCTGCCTGTTGTGTGTCTTGCCTGCCTGCTGTGTCTCTGTCTGGCCTGCCTGCTGTGTGTCTGGCCTGCCTGCTGTGTGTCTTGCCTGCCTGCTGTGTGTCTGGCCTGCCTGTTGTGTGTCTTGCCTGCCTGCTGTGTCTCTGTCTGGCCTGCCTGCTGTGTGTCTGGCCTGCCTGCTGTGTGTCTGGCCTGCCTGTTGTGTGTCTTGCCTGCCTGCTGTGTCTCTGTCTGGCCTGCCTGCTGTGTGTCTGGCCTGCCTGCTGTGTGTCTTGCCTGCCTGCTGTGTGTCTGTGTCTGGCCTGCCTGCTGTGTGTCTGTGTCTGGCCTGCCTGCTGTGTGTCTGTGTCTGGCCTGCCTGCTGTGTGTCTGTGTCTGGCCTGCCTGCTGTGTGTCTGTGTCTGGCCTGCCTGCTGTGTGTCTGGCCTGCCTGCTGTGTGTCTGTGTCTGGCCTGCCTGCTGTGTGTCTGTGTCTGGCCTGCCTGCTGTGTGTCTGTGTCTGGCCTGCCTGCTGTGTGTCTGTGTCTGGCCTGCCTGCTGTGTGTCTGTGTCTGGCCTGCCTGCTGTGTGTCTGGCCTGCCTGCTGTGTGTCTGGCCTGCCTGCTGTGTCTCTGTCTGGCCTGCCTGCTGTGTGACTGGCCTGCATGCTGTGTGTCTGTGTCTGGCCTGCCTGCTGTGTGTCTGGCCTGCCTGCTGTAAGACTGGCCTGCCGGCTGTGTGTCTGTGTCTGGCCTGCCTGCTGTGTGTCTGTGTCTGGCCTGCCTGCTGTGTGTCTGTGACTGGCCTGCCTGCTGTGTGTCTGTGTCTGGCCTGCCTGCTGTGTGTCTGTGACTGGCCTGCCTGGTGTGTGTCTGTGTCTGGCCTGCCTGCTGTGTGTCTGTGTCTGGCCTGCCTGCTGTGTGTCTGTGTCTGGCCTGCCTGCTGTGTGTCTGTGACTGGCCAGTCTGGTGTGTGTCTGTGTCTGGCCTGCATGCTGTGTGTCTGTGTCTGGCCTGCCTGCTGTGTGTCTGTGTCTGGCCTGCCTGCTGTGTGTCTGGCCTGCCTGCTGTGTGTCTGTGTCTGGCCTGCCTGCTGTGTGTCTGTGACTGGCCAGTCTGGTGTGTGTCTGTGTCTGGCCTGCCTGCTGTGTGTCTGTGTCTGGCCTGCCTGCTGTGTGTCTGTGACTGGCCAGTCTGGTGTGTGTCTGTGTCTGGCCTGCCTGCTGTGTGTCTGTGACTGGCCAGTCTGGTGTGTGTCTGTGTCTGGCCTGCATGCTGTGTGTCTGTGTCTGGCCTGCCTGCTGTGTGTCTGTGACTGGCCTGCCTGCTGTGTGTCTGGTCTGCCTGCTGTGTGTCTGTGTCTGGCCTGCCTGCTGTGTGTCTGTGTCTGGCCTGCCTGCTGTGTGTCTGTGTCTGGCCTGCCTGCTGTGTGTCTGTGTCTGGCCTGCCTGCTGTGTGTCTGTGTCTGGCCTGTCTGCTGTGTGTCTGTGTCTGGCCTGTCTGCTGTGTGTCTGTGTCTGGCCTGTCTGCTGTGTGTCTGGCCTGCCTGCTGTGTGTCTGTGTCTGGCCTGTCTGCTGTGTGTTTGTGTCTGGCCTGTCTGCTGTGTGTCTGTGTCTGGCCTGCCTGCTGTGTGTCTGTGTCTGGCCTGCCTGCTGTGTGTCTGGCCTGTCTGCTGTGTGTCTGTGTCTGGCCTGCCTGCTGTGTGTCTGTGTCTGGCCTGCCTGCTGTGTGTCTGGCCTGCCTGCTGTGTGTCTGTGTCTGGCCTGCCTGCTGTGTGTCTGGCCTGTCTGCTGTGTGTCTGTGTCTGGCCTGCCTGCTGTGTGTTTGTGTCTGGCCTGCCTGCTGTGTGTCTCGCCTGCCTGCTGTGTGTCTGTGTCTGGCTTTCCTGGTGTGTGTCTCTGTCTGGCCTGCCTGCTGTGTGTCTGTGTCTGGCCTGCCTGCTGTGTGTCTGTGTCTGGCCTGCCTGCTGTGTGTCTGTGTCTGGCCTGCCTGTGTGTGTCTGTCCTGCCTGCTGTGTGTCTGTGTCTGGTCTGCCTGCTGTGTGTCTGTGTCTGGCCTACCTGCTGTGTGTCTGTGTCTGGCCTACCTGCTGTGTGTATGGCCTGCCTGCTGTGTGTCTGTGTCTGGCCTGCCTGCTGTGTGTCTGTGTCTGGCCTGCCTGGTGTGTGTTTGTGTCTGGCCTGCCTGGTGTGTGTCTGGTCTGCCTGCTGTGTGTCTGGCCTGCCTGCTGTGTGTCTGTGTCTGGCCTGCCTGCTGTGTGTCTGGCCTGCCTGCTGTGTGTCTGGCCTGCCTGCTGTGTGTCTGGCCTGCCTGCTGTGTGTCTGTGTCTGGCCTGCCTGCTGTGTGTCTGGCCTGCCTGCTGTGTGTCTGGCCTGCCTGCTGTGTGTCTGTGTCTGGCCTGCCTGCTGTGTGTGTCTGGCCTGCCTGCTGTGTGTCTGTGTCTGGCCTGCCTGCTGTGTGTCTGTGTCTGGCCTGCCTGTTGTGTGTCTTGCCTGCCTGCTGTGTGTCTGGCCTGCCTGCTGTGTGTCTGTGTCTGGCCTGCCTGCTGTGTGTCTGTGTCTGGCCTGCCTGCTGTGTGTCTGTGTCTGGCCTGCCTGCTGTGTGTCTGGCCTGCCTGCTGAGTGTCTGGCCTCTCTGTTTTGTGTCTGGCCTGCCTACTGTTTGTCTGGCCTGCCTGCTGTGTGTCTGGCCTGCCTGCTGTGTGTCTGTGTCTGGCCTGCCTGCTGTGTATCTTGCCTGCCCTCTGTGTGTTTGTGTCTGGCCTGCCGGCTGTGTGTCTCGCCTGCCTGCTGTGTGTCTGTGTCTGGCCTTCCTGGTGTGTGTCTCTGTCTGGCCTGCCTGCTGTGTGTCTGTGTCTGGCCTGCCTGCTGTGTGTCTGTGTCTGGCCTGCCTGCTGTGTGTCTGTGTCTGGCCTGCCTGCTGTGTGTCTTTGTCTGGCCTGCCTGCTGTGTGTCTGTGTCTGGCCTGCCTGCTGTGTGTCTGTGTCTGGCGTGCCTGCTGTGTGTCTGTGTCTGGCCTGCCTGCTGTGTGTCTGTATCTGGCCTGCCTGCTGTGTGTTTGGCCTGCCTGCTCTGTGTCTGGCCTGTCTGTTGTGTGTCTGGCCTGCCTGCTATGTGTCTGGCCTGCCTACTGTGTGTCTGTGTCTGGCCTGCCTGCTGTGTGTCTGTGTCTGGCCTGCCTGCTGTGTATCTATGTCTTGCCTGCCTGCTGTGTGTCTGTGTCTGGCCTGCCTACTGTGTGTCTGTGTCTGGCCTGTCTGCTAAGTGAGTCAGTCAGTCAATTATTCAGTCAATCAGTCTGTCAGTCAAACTTTAAGTCAGTCAGTCAATCAGTCAACCAGTCAGTCAGTCAAACGCTAAGTCAGTCAGGCAGGCAGGCAGGCAGGCAGTCAAACAGTCAGTCAGTGAGTTAGTTGGTCAGTCGGTCAGTCAGTCAGTCAGTTACTCAGTCACTCAGTCAGTCAGTCAGTCAGTCAGTCAAACGTTAATTCAGTTAGTCAGTAATCAGTTAGTCAGTCAGTCGGTCAGTCAGTCAGTCACTAAGTCAAACACTGTCAGTAAGTCAGTCAGTCAATCAGGCAGGCAGGCAGGCAGGCAGGCAGGCAGGCAGGCAGGCAGGCAGGTAATCGTTGTGCTTTTCTTTCTGTGTTTCACTCCAGTTCCATTTCTCTGTTTGTTCCTATGCCTGTGTCTCTGTTCAATGTGTGAGTCTTGACTTTTCCCCCACTGCTCTCGTGGTTGTGCGTGGTTTCATTCACGAGCTGAAAAGGTGAGGATGTCGTTTTGTATAGCGACTTGTCACTCATGTCTAATTTAAAACCATTTCACGCTTTACCCCCTCATCAACGAGCCGCTTAATGAATCCTTTACTAGCACCTGAAGACTGCCGTAGTGAGAGACAGATGAGATGCAGAATGTCATATACCGTCAGATACGGGCATCTGAAGACTGCTGCAGTGAGAGACAGATGAGATGCAGAATGTCAGATACCGTCAGATACCGGCACCTGGGGTGTAATTCATGAACGTGGACTTTCAGCGTGGTCTTAGACCACTGGCGCTGGTCTCGGGCTACTGTCGTAGTCTACAATTCATGAACGTGGACTTTGGTTCAGTCTCAGGTTGAACTGCGGACTACGGTGGTCCAAGGATTTGTTGGACTACACACCAAAGTCCAAGGCTGCCGCGAAATTAAATGGCCGACGCTGCCTACGGTTCGCGCAGAAATCGCTGTATTTTGGGACACTAGAAACTCATCGAACGAAAATGTAAGCCATGAGCAGCATTAAATTATCAAAGCTGTATGTTGATTGCATCGATAGGTCCTGAAAGAGCTGACATTTTACAATTGGGAATGCAGGTCGCCGAGCATCTCTAGCTTCGAGCACTTCTATTTATAGCTGACGCTCGGACCTCAGCGACACCAGTAAACATTGTTGTCCTCGAACCTGCCTGCTGCTGTTGACATTGGGTAGAATGCTAGTGTTGTCTGATGCTATGAAAACGATACATTAAAATTGCATCTGTGTTAAGAAAACACCTCTCAGATTAAATTGCTTTATTTTTGGTAACTGAGAAAATGTGTGACGATCGCCAGGGTTTCACGAGTTTGATGGGAAAAGTGTGAGTTGATCGAAGCTGATCGAGTGTACGTGTGTGTGTGTGTGTGTGTGTGTGACACTGTGTGTGTGTATATTTTTCCTCATCAAGACAGATTTTTGTTCCACCCCTTCCTTACTGAATTTCAATGGTTCTCACTTGGAAATCCTGCCATATTGTAAAACTTGATCTTCTGCTCGTTTGCCTCTTGCTGATGAACTTAATAAACGGTGACACACACACACACACACACTCCAGCCAGCGTCAGCTCGTACTTCATTTGTCACCTCCTCCCACGCTGCCCCTCTTCTTTTGTTTGCTTGGGCTGTGTGTATGCTGCTGTTAATGTATCCGTATCTTGCTGACACCGCTTTTATGATAGCTACCGATTCCCGCTCCGTGAAATCGGGGCTTTTCTTCGAGGTTTTGCTACCGATCGTGGCTGACATTTTTGACGGGGAGTTTGAAGCGGTACGCTATGCGCTTGCGCACTGGGCGGAATCCCCGGGAATTCCACCTCATTCTGAAAATAAACCATAGACTAGGTCAATCAGTCCCAGCCTTTCAAGTCAACACCCAGTCTGGGTTCGTGAATCGTAGACTAGTCCCTAGACCAGCGGTGGTCTGGGACTCAAAAGTCCAAGACCAGTGCTCTCGAAAGTCCACGTTCATGAATTACACACCAGAAGACTGCTGTAGTGAGAGATGCAGAATGTCAGATACCGTCAGATACCAGCAATTGAAGACTGCCACAGTGAGAGACAGATGAGATGCAGAATGTCAGATACCGTCAGATACCGGCACCTGAAGACTGCCGCAGTGAGAGACAGATGAGATGCAGAATGTCAGATACCGTCAGATACCGTCAGATACCGGCACCTGAAGACTGCTGTAGTGAGAGATGCAGAATGTCAGATACCATCAGATACCGGCACCTGAAGACTGCAGCAGTGAGAGACAGATGAGATGCAGAATGTCAGATACCGTCAGATACCGGCACCTGAAGACTGCCGCAGTGAGAGACAGATGAGATGCAGAATGTCAGATACCGTCAGATACCGGCACCTGAAGACTGCTGTAGTGAGAGACAGATGAGATGCAGAATGTCAGATACCGTCAGATACCAGCACCTGAAGACTGCTGTAGTGAGAGAGAGATGAGATGCAGAATGTCAGATACCGTCAGATTCCGGCACCTGAAGACTGCTGTAGTGAGAGATGCAGAATGTCAGATACCGTCAGATACCAGCACCTGAAGACTGCTGTAGTGAGAGATGCAGAATGTCAGATACCGTCAGATACCGGCACCTGAAGACTGCCGCAGTGAGAGACAGATGAGATGCAGAATGTCATATACCGTCAGATACCAGCACCTGAAGACTGCCGCAGTGAGAGACAGATGAGATGCAGAATGTCAGATACCGTCAGATACCGTCAGATACCGGCACCTGAAGACTGCTGTAGTGAGAGATGCAGAATGTCAGATACCGTCAGATACCGTCAAATACCGGCACCTGAAGACTGCTGTAGTGAGAGACAGATGAGATGCAGAATGTCAGATACCGTCAGATACCAGCACCTGAAGACTGCTGTGGTGAGAGACAGATGAGATGCAGAATGTCAGATACCGGCACCTGAAGACTGCTGTAGTGAGAGATGCAGAATGTCAGATACCGTCAGATACCGGCACCTGAAGACTGCTGTAGTGAGAGATGCAGAATGTCAGATACCGTCAGATACCGGCACCTGAAGACTGCTGTAGTGAGAGATGCAGAATGTCAGATACCGTCAGATACCGGCACCTGAAGACTGCTGTAGTGAGAGATGCAGAATGTCAGATACCGTCAGATACCGGCACCTGAAGACTGCTGTAGTGAGAGATGCAGAATGTCAGATACCGTCAGATACCGGCACCTGAAGACTGCTGTGGTGAGAGACAGATGAGATGCAGAATGTCAGATACCGGCACCTGAAGACTGCTGTAGTGAGAGATGCAGAATGTCAGATACCGTCAGATACCGGCACCTGAAGACTGCTGTAGTGAGAGATGCAGAATGTCAGATACCGTCAGATACCGGCACCTGAAGACTGCTGTAGTGAGAGATGCAGAATGTCAGATACCGTCAGATACCGGCACCTGAAGACTGCTGTAGTGAGAGATGCAGAATGTCAGATACCGTCAGATACCGGCACCTGAAGACTGCTGTAGTGAGAGATGCAGAATGTCAGATACCGTCAGATACCGGCACCTGAAGACTGCTGTAGTGAGAGATGCAGAATGTCAGATACCGTCAGATACCGGCACCTGAAGACTGCTGTAGTGAGAGATGCAGAATGTCAGATACCGTCAGATACCGGCACCTGAAGACTGCTGTAGTGAGAGATGCAGAATGTCAGATACCGTCAGATACCGGCACCTGAAGACTGCTGTGGTGAGAGACAGATGAGATGCAGAATGTCAGATACCGTCAGATACCGGCACCTGAAGACTGCTGTAGTGAGAGACAGATGAGATGCAGAATGTCAGATACCGTCAGATACCGGCACCTGAAGACTGCTGTAGTGAGAGATGCAGAATGTCAGATACCGTCAGATACCGGCACCTGAAGACTGCCGCAGTGAGAGACAGATGAGATGCAGAATGTCAGATACCGTCAGATACCGGCACCTGAAGACTGCTGTAGTGAGAGACAGATGAGATGCAGAATGTCAGATACCGTCAGATACCGGCACCTGAAGACTGCTGTAGTGAGAGATGCAGAATGTCAGATACCGTCAGATACCGGCACCTGAAGACTGCTGTAGTGAGAGACAGATGAGATGCAGAATGTCAGATACCGTCAGATACCGGCACCTGAAGACTGCCGCAGTGAGAGACAGATGAGATGCAGAATGTCAGATACCGTCAGATACCGGCACCTGAAGACTGCCGCAGTGAGAGACAGATGAGATGCAGAATGTCAGATACCGTCAGATACCGTCAGATACCGGCAC
>JAWQFJ010006535.1:27500-29593 GCA_034096865.1 Theodoxus fluviatilis | reverse complement strand
GAGTGGTGCACAGTGGCTATGCAAGTGGCGTGTTGAGTGGTGCACAGTGGCGATGCAAGTGGCGTGTTGAGTGGTGCACAGTGGCGTGTTGAGTGGTGCACAGTGGCGATGCAAGTGGCGTGTTGAGTGGTGCACAGTGGCGTTTTGAGTGGTGCACGGTGGTTATGCAAGTGGCGTGTTGAGTGGTGCACAGTGGCTATGCAAGTGGCGTGTTGAGTGGTGCACAGTGGCGATGCAAGTGGCGTGTTGAGTGGTGCACAGTGGCGATGCAAGTGGCGTGTTGAGTGGTGCACAGTGGCTATGCAAGTGGCGTGTTGAGTGGTGCACAGTGGCGATGCAAGTGGCGTGTTGAGTGGTGCACAGTGGCGATGCAAGTGGCGTGTTGAGTGGTGCACAGTGGCTATGCAAGTGGCGTGTTGAGTGGTGCACAGTGGCGATGCAAGTGGCGTGTTGAGTGGTGCACAGTGGCGATGTAAGTGGCGTTTTGAGTGGTGCACAGTGGCGATGAAAGTGGCGTGTTGAGTGGTGCACAGTGGCGTGTTGAGTGGTGCACAGTGGCGATGCAAGTGGCGTGTTGAGTGGTGCACGGTGGCTATGAAAGTGGCGTGTTGAGTGGTGCACAGTGGCGTGTTGAGTGGTGCACAGTGGCTGTGCAAGTGGCGTGTTGAGTGGTGCACAGTGGCTGTGCAAGTGGCGTGTTGAGTGGTGCACAGTGGCGATGCAAGTGGCGTGTTGAGTGGTGCACAGTGGCGTGTTGAGTGGTGCACAGTGGCGATGCAAGTGGCGTTTTGAGTGGTGCACAGTGGCGATGCAAGTGGCGTTTTGAGTGGTGCACAGTGGCGATGAAAGTGGCGTGTTGAGTGGTGCACAGTGGCGTGTTGAGTGGTGCACAGTGGCGATGCAAGTGGCGTGTTGAGTGGTGCACAGTGGCTGTGCAAGTGGCGTGTTGAGTGGTGCACGGTGGCTATGCAAGTGGCGTGTTGAGTGGTGCACAGAGGCTATGCAAGTGGCGTGTTGAGTGGTGCACAGTGGCTATGCAAGTGGCGTGATTGAGTGGTGCACAGTGGCTGTGCAAGTGGCGTGTTGAGTGGTGCACGGTGGCTATGCAAGTGGCGTGTTGAGTGGTGCACAGAGGCTATGCAAGTGGCGTGTTGAGTGGTGCACAGTGGCGTGTTGAGTGGTGCACAGTGGCGTGTTGAGTGGTGCACAGTGGCTGTGCAAGTGGCGTGTTGAGTGGTGCACAGTGGCTATGCAAGTGGCGTGTTGAGTGGTGCACAGTGGCGATGCAAGTGGCGTGTTGAGTGGTGCACAGTGGCGATGCAAGTGGCGTGTTGAGTGGTGCACAGTGGCGTGTTGAGTGGTGCACAGTGGCGATGCAAGTGGCGTTTGAGTGGTGCACAGTGGCTATGCAAGTGGCGTGTTGAGTGGTGCACAGTGGCTATGCAAGTGGCGTGTTGAGTGGTGCACAGAGGCTATGCAAGTGGCGTGTTGAGTGGTGCACAGTGGCTATGCAAGTGGCGTGTTGAGTGGTGCACAGTGGCTGTGCAAGTGGCGTGTTGAGTGGTGCACGGTGGCTATGCAAGTGGCGTGTTGAGTGGTGCACAGAGGCTATGCAAGTGGCGTGTTGAGTGGTGCACAGTGGCGTGTTGAGTGGTGCACAGTGGCGTGTTGAGTGGTGCACAGTGGCTGTGCAAGTGGCGTGTTGAGTGGTGCACAGTGGCTATGCAAGTGGCGTGTTGAGTGGTGCACAGTGGCGATGCAAGTGGCGTGTTGAGTGGTGCACAGTGGCGATGCAAGTGGCGTGTTGAGTGGTGCACAGTGGCGTGTTGAGTGGTGCACAGTGGCGATGCAAGTGGCGTTTTGAGTGGTGCACAGTGGCTATGCAAGTGGCGTGTTGAGTGGTGCACAGTGGCTATGCAAGTCACGTGTTGAGTGGTGCACAGTGGCTATGCAAGTCACGTGTTGAGTGGTGCACAGTGGCTATGCAAGTGGCGTGTTGAGTGGTGCACGGTGGCTATGCAAGTGGCGTGTTGAGTGGTGCACAGTGGCGATGCAAGTGGCGTGTTGAGTGGTGCACGGTGGCTATGCAAGTG
>JAWQFJ010006535.1:0-12500 GCA_034096865.1 Theodoxus fluviatilis | reverse complement strand
CCACCATCACCTGTGTAACCACCATCACCTGTGTAACCACCATCACCTGTGTAACCACCATCACCTGTGTAACCACCATCACCTGTGTAACCACCATCACCTGTGTAACCACCATCACCTGTGTAACCACCATCACCTGTGTAACCACCATCACCTGTGTAACCACCATCACCTGTGTAACCACCATCACCTGTGTAACCACCATCACCTGTGTAACCACCATCACCTGTGTAACCACCATCACCTGTGTAACCACCATCACCTGTGTAACCACCATCACCTGTGTAACCACCATCACCTGTGTAACCACCATCACCTGTGTAACCACCATCACCTGTGTAACCACCATCACCTGTGTAACCACCATCACCTGTGTAACCACCATCACCTGTGTAACCACCATCACCTGTGTAACCACCATCACCTGTGTAACCACCATCACCTGTGTAACCACCATCACCTGTGTAACCACCATCACCTGTGTAACCACCATCACCTGTGTAACCACCATCACCTGTGTAACCACCATCACCTGTGTAACCACCATCACCTGTGTAACCACCATCACCTGTGTAACCACCATCACCTGTGTAACCACCATCACCTGTGTAACCACCATCACCTGTGTAACCACCATCACCTGTGTAACCACCATCACCTGTGTAACCACCATCACCTGTGTAACCACCATCACCTGTGTAACCACCATCACCTGTGTAACCACCATCACCTGTGTAACCACCATCACCTGTGTAACCACCATCACCTGTGTAACCACCATCACCTGTGTAACCACCATCACCTGTGTAACCACCATCACCTGTGTAACCACCATCACCTGTGTAACCACCATCACCTGTGTAACCACCATCACCTGTGTAACCACCATCACCTGTGTAACCACCATCACCTGTGTAACCACCATCACCTGTGTAACCACCATCACCTGTGTAACCACCATCACCTGTGTAACCACCATCACCTGTGTAACCACCATCACCTGTGTAACCACCATCACCTGTGTAACCACCATCACCTGTGTAACCACCATCACCTGTGTAACCACCATCACCTGTGTAACCACCATCACCTGTGTAACCACCATCACCTGTGTAACCACCATCACCTGTGTAACCACCATCACCTGTGTAACCACCATCACCTGTGTAACCACCATCACCTGTGTAACCACCATCACCTGTGTAACCACCATCACCTGTGTAACCACCATCACCTGTGTAACCACCATCACCTGTGTAACCACCATCACCTGTGTAACCACCATCACCTGTGTAACCACCATCACCTGTGTAACCACCATCACCTGTGTAACCACCATCACCTGTGTAACCACCATCACCTGTGTAACCACCATCACCTGTGTAACCACCATCACCTGTGTAACCACCATCACCTGTGTAACCACCATCACCTGTGTAACCACCATCACCTGTGTAACCACCATCACCTGTGTAACCACCATCACCTGTGTAACCACCATCACCTGTGTAACCACCATCACCTGTGTAACCACCATCACCTGTGTAACCACCATCACCTGTGTAACCACCATCACCTGTGTAACCACCATCACCTGTGTAACCACCATCACCTGTGTAACCACCATCACCTGTGTAACCACCATCACCTGTGTAACCACCATCACCTGTGTAACCACCATCACCTGTGTAACCACCATCACCTGTGTAACCACCATCACCTGTGTAACCACCATCACCTGTGTAACCACCATCACCTGTGTAACCACCATCACCTGTGTAACCACCATCACCTGTGTAACCACCATCACCTGTGTAACCACCATCACCTGTGTAACCACCATCACCTGTGTAACCACCATCACCTGTGTAACCACCATCACCTGTGTAACCACCATCACCTGTGTAACCACCATCACCTGTGTAACCACCATCACCTGTGTAACCACCATCACCTGTGTAACCACCATCACCTGTGTAACCACCATCACCTGTGTAACCACCATCACCTGTGTAACCACCATCACCTGTGTAACCACCATCACCTGTGTAACCACCATCACCTGTGTAACCACCATCACCTGTGTAACCACCATCACCTGTGTAACCACCATCACCTGTGTAACCACCATCACCTGTGTAACCACCATCACCTGTGTAACCACCATCACCTGTGTAACCACCATCACCTGTGTAACCACCATCACCTGTGTAACCACCATCACCTGTGTAACCACCATCACCTGTGTAACCACCATCACCTGTGTAACCACCATCACCTGTGTAACCACCATCACCTGTGTAACCACCACCACCTGTGTAACCACCATCACCTGTGTAACACCATCACCTGTGTAACCACCATCACCTGTGTAACCACCATCACCTGTGTAACCACCATCACCTGTGTAACCACCATCACCTGTGTAACCACCATCACCTGTGTAACCACCATCACCTGTGTAACCACCATCACCTGTGTAACCACCATCACCTGTGTAACCACCATCACCTGTGTAACCACCATCACCTGTGTAACCACCATCACCTGTGTAACCACCATCACCTGTGTAACCACCATCACCTGTGTAACCACCATCACCTGTGTAACCACCATCACCTGTGTAACCACCATCACCTGTGTAACCACCATCACCTGTGTAACCACCATCACCTGTGTAACCACCATCACCTGTGTAACCACCATCACCTGTGTAACCACCATCACCTGTGTAACCACCATCACCTGTGTAACCACCATCACCTGTGTAACCACCATCACCTGTGTAACCACCATCACCTGTGTAACCACCATCACCTGTGTAACCACCATCACCTGTGTAACCACCATCACCTGTGTAACCACCATCACCTGTGTAACCACCATCACCTGTGTAACCACCATCACCTGTGTAACCACCATCACCTGTGTAACCACCATCACCTGTGTAACCACCATCACCTGTGTAACCACCATCACCTGTGTAACCACCATCACCTGTGTAACCACCATCACCTGTGTAACCACCATCACCTGTGTAACCACCATCACCTGTGTAACCACCACCACCTGTGTAACCACCATCACCTGTGTAACCACCATCACCTGTGTAACCACCATCACCTGTGTAACCACCATCACCTGTGTAACCACCATCACCTGTGTAACCACCACCACCTGTGTAACCACCATCACCTGTGTAACCACCATCACCTGTGTAACCACCATCACCTGTGTAACCACCATCACCTGTGTAACCACCATCACCTGTGTAACCACCATCACCTGTGTAACCACCATCACCTGTGTAACCACCATCACCTGTGTAACCACCATCACCTGTGTAACCACCATCACCTGTGTAACCACCACCACCTGTGTAACCACCATCACCTGTGTAACCACCATCACCTGTGTAACCACCATCACCTGTGTAACCACCATCACCTGTGTAACCACCATCACCTGTGTAACCACCATCACCTGTGTAACCACCATCACCTGTGTAACCACCATCACCTGTGTAACCACCACCACCTGTGTAACCACCATCACCTGTGTAACCACCATCACCTGTGTAACCACCATCACCTGTGTAACCACCATCACCTGTGTAACACCATCACCTGTGTAACCACCATCACCTGTGTAACCACCATCACCTGTGTAACCACCATCACCTGTGTAACCACCATCACCTGTGTAACCACCATCACCTGTGTAACCACCATCACCTGTGTAACCACCATCACCTGTGTAACCACCATCACCTGTGTAACCACCATCACCTGTGTAACCACCATCACCTGTGTAACCACCATCACCTGTGTAACCACCATCACCTGTGTAACCACCATCACCTGTGTAACCACCATCACCTGTGTAACCACCATCACCTGTGTAACCACCATCACCTGTGTAACCACCATCACCTGTGTAACCACCATCACCTGTGTAACCACCATCACCTGCCTCGTGTAACCACCATCACCTGTGTAACCACCATCACCTGTGTAACTACCATCACCTGTGTAACCACCATCACCTGTGTAACCACCATCACCTGTGTAACCACCATCACCTGTGTAACTACCATCACCTGTGTAACCACCATCACCTGTGTAACCACCATCACCTGTGTAACCACCATCACCTGTGTAACACCATCACCTGTGTAACCACCATCACCTGTGTAACCACCATCACCTGTGTAACCACCATCACCTGTGTAACCACCATCACCTGTGTAACCACCATCACCTGTGTAACCACCATCACCTGTGTAACCACCATCACCTGTGTAACCACCATCACCTGTGTAACCACCATCACCTGTGTAACCACCATCACCTGTGTAACCACCATCACCTGTGTAACCACCATCACCTGTGTAACCACCATCACCTGTGTAACCACCATCACCTGTGTAACCACCACACCTGTGTAACCACCATCACCTGTGTAACCAACCACCATCACACCTGTGTAACCACCATCACCTGTGTAACCACCATCACCTGTGTAACCACCATCACCTGTGTAACCACCATCACCTGTGTAACCACCACCACCTGTGTAACCACCATCACCTGTGTAACCACCACCACCTGTGTAACCACCATCACCTGTGTAACCACCATCACCTGTGTAACCACCATCACCTGTGTAACCACCATCACCTGTGTAACCACCATCACCTGTGTAACCACCATCACCTGTGTAACCACCATCACCTGTGTAACCACCATCACCTGTGTAACCACCATCACCTGTGTAACCACCATCACCTGTGTAACCACCATCACCTGTGTAACCACCATCACCTGTGTAACCACCATCACCTGTGTAACCACCATCACCTGTGTAACCACCATCACCTGTGTAACCACCATCACCTGTGTAACCACCATCACCTGTGTAACCACCATCACCTGTGTAACCACCATCACCTGTGTAACCACCATCACCTGTGTAACCACCATCACCTGTGTAACCACCATCACCTGTGTAACCACCACCACCTGTGTAACCACCATCACCTGTGTAACCACCACCACCTGTGTAACCACCATCACCTGTGTAACCACCATCGCCTGTGTAACCACCATCACCTGTGTAACCACCATCACCTGTGTAACCACCACCACCTGTGTAACCACCATCACCTGTGTAACCACCACCACCTGTGTAACCACCACCACCTGTGTAACCACCATCACCTGTGTAACCACCATCACCTGTGTAACCACCACCACCTGTGTAACCACCATCACCAGTGTAACCACCATCACCTGTGTAACCACCATCACCTGTGTAACCACCATCACCTGTGTAACCACCATCACCTGTGTAACCACCATCACCTGTGTAACCACCATCACCTGTGTAACTACCATCACCTGTGTAACCACCATCACCTGTGTAACCACCATCACCTGTGTAACTACCATCACCTGTGTAACTACCATCACCTGTGTAACTACCATCACCTGTGTAACCACCATCACCTGTGTAACCACCACCACCTGTGTAACCACCATCACCTGTGTAACTACCATCACCTGTGTAACCACCATCACCTGTGTAACCACCATCACCTGTGTAACTACCATCACCTGTGTAACACCATCACCTGTGTAACCACCATCACCTGTGTAACCACCATCACCTGTGTAACTACCATCACCTGTGTAACTACCATCACCTAGGTAACCACCATCACCTGTGTAACCACCATCACATATGTAACTACCATCACCTGTGTAACTACCATCACCTGTGTAACCACCATCACCTGTGTAACCACCATCACCTGTGTAACTACCATCACCTGTGTAACCACCATCACCTGTGTAACCACCATCACCTGTGTAACTACCATCACCTGTGTAACCACCATCACCTGTGTAACTACCATCACCTGTGTAACCACCATCGCCTGTGTAACCACCATCGCCTGTGTAACCACCATCACCTGTGTAACTACCATCACCTGTGTAACCACCACCACCTGTGTAACCACCATCACCTGTGTAACCACCATCACCTGTGTAACCACCATCACCTGTGTAACTACCATCACCTGTGTAACCACCATCACCTGTGTAACCACCACCACCTGTGTAACCACCATCACCTGTGTAACTACCATCACCACCATCACCTGTGTAACCACCATCACCTGTGTAACTACCATCACCACCATCACCTGTGTAACCACCATCACCTGTGTAACCACCACCACCTGTGTAACCACCATCACCTGTGTAACAACCATCACCTATGTGACACCATCACCTGTGTAACCACCATCACCTGTGTAACCACCATCACCTGTGTAACAACCATCACCTATGTGACACCATCACCTGTGTAACCACCATCACCTGTGTAACCAACATCACCTGTGTAACCACCATCACCTGTGTAACCACCATCACCTGTGTAACCACCACCACCTGTGTAACCACCATCACCTGTGTAACCACCATCACCTGTGTAACCACCACCACCTGTGTAACCACCATCACCTGTGTAACTACCATCACCTATGTGACACCATCACCTGTGTAACAACCATCACCTATGTGACACCATCACCTGTGTAACCACCATCACCTGTGTAACCACCATCACCTATGTGACACCATCACCTGTGTAACCACCATCACCTGTGTAACCACCACCACCTGTGTAACCACCATCACCTGTGTAACAACCATCACCTATGTGACACCATCACCTGTGTAACTACCATCACCTGTGTAACCACCATCACCTGTGTAACCACCATCACCTGTGTAACCACCATCACCTGTGTAACCACCACCACCTGTGTAACCACCATCACCTGTGTAACTACCATCATCTGTGTAACTACCATCACCTGTGTAACCACCATCACCTGTGCAACCACCATCACCTGTGTAACCACCATCACCTGTGTAACCACCATCACCTGTGTAACCACCATCACCTGTGTAACCCCCATCACCATCACCTGTGTAACCACCATCGCCTGTGTAACCACCATCACCTGTGTAACTACCATCACCATCACCTGTGTAACCACCACCACCTGTGTAACCACCATCACCTGTGTAACTACCATCACCATCACCTGTGTAACCACCATCACCTGTGTAACCACCATCACCATCACCTGTGTAACCACCATCACCTGTGTAACCACCACCACCTGTGTAACCACCATCACCTGTGTAACCACCATCACCTGTGTAACCACCACCACCTGTGTAACCACCATCACCTGTGTAACCACCATCACCTGTGTAACTACCATCACCTGTGTAACCACCATCACCTGTATAACCACCACCACCTGTGTAACCACCATCACCTGTATAACCACCACCACCTGTGTAACCACCATCACCTGTGTAACCACCATCACCTGTGTAACAACCATCACCTGTATAACCACCATCACCTGTATAACCACCATCACCTGTGTAACCACCATCACCTGTGTAACCACCATCACCTGTGTAACTACCATCACCTGTGTAACCACCATCACCTGTATAACCACCATCACCTGTATAACCACCATCACCTGTGTAACCACCATCACCTGTGTAACCACCATCACCTGTGTAACCACCATCACCTGTGTAACCACCATCTCCTGTGTAACCACCATCACCTGTGTAACCACCACCACCTGTGTAACCACCATCACCTGTGTAACCACCATCACCTGTGTAACCACCATCACCTGTGTAACCACCATCACCTGTGTAACCACCATCACCTGTGTAACCACCATCACCTGTGTAACCACCATCACCTATGTGACACCATCACCTGTGTAACTACCATCACCTGTGTAACCACCACCACCTGTGTAACTACCATCAACACTGCCTGTGTAACCACCACCACCTGTGTAACCACCACCACCTGTGTAACCACCATCACCTGTGTAACCACCATCACCTGTGTAACCACCACCTGTGTAACCACCATCACCTGTGTAACCACCATCACCTGTGTAACCACCATCACCTGTGTAACACCACCACCTGTGTAACCACCATCACCTGTGTAACCACCATCACCTGTGTAACACCATCACCTGTGTGACACCATACCCTGTGTAACACCATCACCTGTGTAACCACCACCACCTGTGTAACCACCATCACCTGTGTAACCACCATCACCTGTGTAACCACCATCACCTGTGTAACCACCATCGCCTGTGTAACCACCATCACCTGTGTAACCACCATCACCTGTGTAACCACCATCACCTGTGTAACCACCATCACCTGTGTAACCACCATCACCTGTGTAACCACCACCACCTGTGTAACTACCATCACCTGTGTAACCACCATCACCTGTGTAACTACCATCACCTGTGTAACCACCATCACCTGTGTAACTACCATCACCTGTGTAACCACCATCACCTGTGTAACCACCATCACCTGTGTAACTACCATCACCTATGTAACCACCATCACCTGTGTAACTACCATCACCTGTGTAACCACCACTGCCTGTGTAACCACCATCACCTGTGTAACCACCATCACCTGTGTAACTACCATCACCTGTGTAACCACCATCACCTGTGTAACTACCATCACCTGTGTAACCACCATCGCCTGTGTAACCACCATCACCGCTGCCTGTGTAACCACCATCACCACTACCTGTGTAATCACCACAATCTGAGTTACCACCACCTCTGTAACAATCACCACTACCAGAGTAACAACCATCACCACTATCTGTGTGACCACCATCACCACTACCTGTGTAACCATCACCACAATCTGAGTAACCACCACCACCACTACCCATACCACCGCCACAACCCTCTCCATATATATCATCATCTGCACAACTGCTACCACAACAATTACTACCATTATTACTACCACTTCTATCACTACCATCACCGCCGTCTTTGGAAGCATCTTCAGTCAAGGGTACAGCACCCCTACATCTATCATCATTACAACTACATCTATCATCATTACAACTACATCTATCATCATTACAACTACATCTATCATCATTACAACTACTTCTATCATCATTACAACTACTTCTATCATCATTACAACTACTTCTATCACTACCAACAACACCAGCACCACTACAACTACATCTATCATCATTACAACTACTTCTGTCATCATTACAACTACTTCTATCATCATTACAACTACTTCTGTCATCATTACAACTACTTCTATCATCATTACAACTACATTTATCATCATTACAACTACTTCTATCATCATTACAACTACTTCTGTCATCATTACAACTACTTCTATCATCATTACAACTACTTCTGTCATCATTACAACTACTTCTATCATCATTACAACTACTTCTATCATCATTACAACTACTTCTATCATCATTACAACTACTTCTGTCATCATTACAACTACTTCTATCATCATTACAACTACTTCTGTCATCATTACAACTACTTCTATCATCATTACAACTACTTCTATCATCATTACAACTACTTCTATCATCATTACAACTACTTCTATCATCATTACAACTATTTCTATCATCATTACAACTACTTCTATCATCATTACAACTACTTCTATCATCATTACAACTACATCTATCATCATTACAACTACATCTATCATCATTACAACTACATCTATCATCATTACAACTACTCCTATCATCATTACAACTACTTCTATCATCATTACAACTTTTTCTATCACTACCAACAACACCAGCACCACTACAACTACATCTATCATCATTACAACTACTTCTATCATCATTACAACTACATCTATCATCATTACAACTACTATCATCATTAAAACTACTTCTATCATCATTAAAACTACTTCTATCATCATTACAACTACTTCTATCATCATTAAAACTATTTCTATCATCATTACAACTACTTCTATCACTACCAACAACACCAGCACCACTACAACTACATCTATCATCATTACAACTACTTCTATCATCATTACAACTACTTCTATCATCATTACAACTACTTCTATCATCATTACAACTACTTCTATCATCATTACCACTACTTCTATCACTACCAACAACACCAGCACCACTACAACTACTTCTGTCATCATTACAACTACTTCTATCATCATTACAACTACTTCTATCATCATTAAAACTACTTCTATCATCATTACAACTACTTCTATCACTACCAACAACACCAGCACCACTACAACTACATCTATCATCATTACAACTACATCTATCATCATTACAACTACATCTATCATCATTACAACTACATCTATCATCATTACAACTACTTCTATCATCATTACCACTACTTCTATCATCATTACAACTACTTCTATCACTACCAACAACACCAGCACCACTACAACTACTTCTGTCATCATTACAACTACTTCTGTCATCATTACAACTACTTCTATCATCATTACAACTACTTCTGTCATCATTACAACTACTTCTATCATCATTACAACTACTTCTATCACTGCCAACAACACCAGCATCACTACAACTACTTCTATCATCATTACAACTACATCTATCATCATTACAACTACTTCTATCATCATTACAACTACTTCTATCATCATTACAACTACTTCTATCACTACCAACAACACCAGCACCACTACAACTACTTCTGTCATCATTACAACTACATCTATCATCATTACAACTACTTCTATCATCATTACAACTACATCTATCATCATTACAACTACTTCTATCATCATTACAACTACTTCTATCATCATTACAACTACTTCTGTCATCATTACAACTACTTCTATCATCATTACAACTACTTCTGTCATCATTACAACTACTTCTATCATCATTACAACTACTTCTATCATCCTTACAACTACTTCTATCATCATTACAACTACTTCTATCATCATTACAACTACTTCTATCATCATTACAACTACTTCTATCATCATTACAACTACTTCTATCATCATTACAACTACTTCTATCATCATTACAACTACTTCTATCATCATTACAGCTACTTCTATCAGCATTACAACTACTTCTGTCATCATTACAACTACTTCTATCATTATTACAACTACTTCTATCAGCATTACAACTACTTCTGTCATCATTACCACTACTTCTGTCATCATTACAACTACTTCTATCATCACTACAACTACTTCTATCATCATTACAACTACTTCTATCATCATTACAACTACTTCTGTCATCATTACAACTACTTCTATCAGCATTACAACTACTTCTATCAGCATTACAACTACTTCTGTCATCATTACAACTACTTCTGTCATCATTACAACTACTTCTATCATCACTACAACTACTTCTATCATCATTACAACTACTTCTATCATCATTACAACTACTTCTGTCACTACCAACAACACCAGCACCACTACAACTACTTCTATCATCATTACAATTACTTCTATCATTATTACAACTACTTCTATCACTACCAACAACACCAGCACCCCTACAACTACTTCTATCATCATTACAACTACTTTTGTCATCACAACTAACATCACCACCACCACTACAACTACTTCTATCATCATTACAACAATTTCTATCATCACTACTAGCATCACCACCACCACCAAATCCAGCAAAGCAACACTACCACCAACGTAATCTCCGCCACCATAACTCCTCTCACCACCAACACCATCACCACCACCACCAAACCCAGCAAAGCAACACTACCACCAACGTAATCTCTGCCACCATAACTCCTCTCACCACCAACACCCCCACCACCACCACCAAATCCAGCAAAGTAACACTACCACCAACGTAATCTCCGCCACCATAACTCCTCTTACCACCACCTTCACCACCACCACCACCACCACCACCACCACCACCACCACCACCACCACCACCACCACCACCACCACCATCACCACCAAATCCAGCTAAGCAGCATTATCACCAATGTAATCTCCGCCACCATAACTCCTCACACCACCACCACCACCACCACCAAATCCAGCAAAGCAACACTACCACCAACGTAATCTCCGCCACCATAACTCCTCTCACCACCGCCACCACCACCCCCACCACGAAATCCAGCATAGCAACACTACCACCAACGTAATCTCCGCCACCATAACTCCTCTCACCACCACCACCACCACCAGCATTGGAGGATACTGACTTGCTGTCCACGGGCGAGCTGGTGAGGACAATGGCCAGACCCGTGGCTACAGCAAAGAGGATGCAGAAGACCACGGCGCCAATCATGAACAGGTTCTCCCTGCTGCATCTCCTGGGCGTCTTCGTGCCCTCCTCGGAGCGCACCTCCTGCAACAGGACGCGAGGCGTGAGCGAGCTCTTCTGAAATGACGACAGGTCACGTGTACTGCTATTGGGAGGTTGCATCCGTTCACATGCGCCCTGCCTGCAACCCCGGACACCTGTCTCGTTGTATAAGGCACGCGCTCCGGCGC
>JAWQFJ010006533.1:0-5000 GCA_034096865.1 Theodoxus fluviatilis | reverse complement strand
AGGTGTTTGAAGAACCAGAAGATGGAGACGTGTAGCAGTGTTCAATATTTGCGTTGTTCAACACTTACGAAGAGAAGCAAGACTTTAAGCCCGCAGTGCACGAGGCGATTCCACACGTTCCACACTGACGCTCTTCACGCGACGCTTCACGTGTAGCAAGCGATGCTGCCGAGCCACACAGCGCTTGTGGAATGGAGTAGAAACTCTCCGGTTTTGCATCGCGCTGCGTGCGTTAGCCAAAAATATCTCCCAATCGCAGCGCACCACAGATTCTTTTGGTCCACCGCAATTCTCAATGACGGCTGCCACAATGACAGATGCTGAGATGAAGAAACTGACTAAGCTCTATCAAGATCAGGAAATGTACAGCCACAGAAGGAAGGAACATTTCGACCGCCGTAGGCTGGCGTTGCGGAGGCGTGTACATGACAGCCTGTCGATGTTCCAAGCGATTGTAGCCTCTTGCCACATTGTGAATAATGCGTGTAGCTGTGTGTTCAACTGCCTTTAGTCCAGCTGCAGAACGGAGGGTTGTAGAAGGAGCTTGAGCGACTTGTGGGACAGTGATTGTTCTTTATTTGAGAATGCTAGAAAAGTCGGAACGAGGTACACTTCATGTGGCAAAGGTCGGAAGAGTGTGTGACGGACATCAGTGGTTCAATGGTTAGAAATTTCGGACGCTAACCAAGAGATCTTCGGTTTGGTTCCCGCATGACGTCCTAAAGCTTTTTCTGTCAATCTCCTGCATACTTTTGAGTCTGCTTTTATCATTTGCCCTCATGATGTGTGCAGAGGAGAATTTGCGAGTCCGTTGTAGCAACATATAGTCGAAGAGATTCAGAACTATAATTATTTGCAGGACAGTGCTTTGATTTGCTGTTGTCGACTATGGAAGTCACCGAGAGAAGCAGACGTCGTAACATTGATTAACGGAGGGATCGATGGTGGGAAAGTGGCTGCAGGACGTTAAGAGAGCAAATGGGGACCTGTGAGGGCAAGCTGTGGTGCGATAAACCATTGTTGAGGCAGTAATAAAAGTATCAGACTGGAATAATCCACAGGAGGGAAGATGGTACTATTACCTGATTATGTGCATCCCGTCTGTAAGTTACTTTGTGGTCAGGTGCCAGTACAAGCATGTGATCGTGGTCCAGTGACGAGGGGTAAAGTGTGAAGCACTTTGAGCACCAGATGTGGGTGATAAGTCGCTACATGATGTGACCCCCACAAATGATCTTTCCTTTATTATTACACAATTGTTATTTCCCTTTTTCTAGTGCATAACTATGATCATTTGTGTGTGTTATGGCTTGCTATTCCTTATTATCATCAATGCATACAACCCTTTTACATTGTTTAGGGTATGGGTAGCAGTTCTTGTGTTAAGGATGCATTTTTACATCCCACTGCACTGTTGAGTCTGTGCCTTGGTTTCCATCTGTAGCACACGACGGTTTAGGCCTATTCTCAACAGGCACATTCTCTCCTCCTTCTAATTCTATTACCTCCCCCTTACTTGCAGTGCCAGGGGCTGCACCCCTCCCCACCCCGTATCTGTTGACAGATTGGAACCAGCTTTTCCCCCCAGGGGTTAGCTTTTATGGGCGCAGGGATTTGACCCCCGTTCTGTTCTTTGTTGAAATTGTGAGAAATGAAGAAATTAAATTTAGTTGTAAATCAGTTTGTGTTGTGGGCTATTATAATGTTTCGTGTAGTGAATTGTGAAATGTAGATGAGAGGAAATTGTGTTCGTTGCAATGCAATGGATTATCGTTTAGTAATTTCATGTTGAAGCAGAAGGACACGTGAGTGTAAAATTGGTGCCAGAAATAGTTCCAGACAAGTTTCCGCGGGTTCCTTATTCCTTTTTTAGATTGGCCGTTGTGGGGAGAAGAGATGCTCATGTGGTTCTGAGGACTTGAGCCTGACAACGAGTTCAATTCTAGTTTTGTGACGTGCATCAAGGCTCAGGAATGACGCTGACATATGTGTAGCAGAGCAAGCCTAATGCACTGGTGGGAGCAGTCCTGAGGTTGGTTGTAATAAAGAGAAGAAATGATGCAATGAGCGCGGTTGTCCCTCTACTCTCGCTTCTTCTCGTCTCTTTCTGTCGACCATCTGGTCACAATGATAACAAGTGCTTTTCCTTTACCTGCAGTGCTATGGCTTGCCTTATGGCAGGCCGTGTACGGAGTGCAAGAGAGCAAGCACCCCAACGTTGTAACGCTGAATGCAGCTGTAGTCTGGTGCATGGAGAAGGAAGGATGGATGAAGGGCAATGATAAAAAGTATATTCCCCAGGGACATTAGGCTCTTACAGGACCGATGTTGTATGTTTTTTCCGTCTGTTAGTAGAGCCAAGGCTAGAGGCATAGTGTCCTTACACTGGAAGTAGCCATGGTGCTGTGTGATGGACAGAGAGAACTGGGGTTCTCTGTGATGAAGGGAAGATTTACATGGAGGCCAAGAAGCTCGAAGTGGAGAGGTGGAGGACATTATTGCGGGAGATGGATGGATGTTAGACAGATGGGTGAAGTGGATGTATGAATGGATGGATGAATGCGTTGATATAGGAGATGAATTATGCATGCGCATATCGATTGGGAAAAACATAACGGCGGAATGGTAGGCAGACAGACAGACAAAACGATGGACGGACGGACGAATACACACACACACACACACACACACACACACACACACACACACTCACATACACACACGCATGCGCACACACACTTACACACTTACACATACACACGCACACACACGCATATACACACGTGCGCGTTCACACATACATACGCTTACGCGCACACACAAAACACATGTATACCTATGCATGTACGCACATACATACACACACACGCATACACACGCATTCACACACACACGCACACTAACGCACGCACACACCATCAATTTAGAAGTAGAAAAACTGGTCGTTTAGTTAATTAGAAACTTCTGTAGTTCAAATGAAAAGCCACCATGCCATCGCTTTAATGATGGGCCTGGAACAGAAACAGAAGTGCGGGAGGGAGGGAGGGAGGGAGAGAGAGAGAGAGAGAGAGAGAGAGAGAGAGAGAGAGAGAGAGAGAGAGACAAAAATAGAGAGAGAGACAAATAGAGAGAGAGAGAGACAAATAGAGAGAGAGAGAGAGAGAGAGAGAGAGAGAGAGAGAGAGAGAGAGAGAGAGAGAGAGAGAGAGAGAGCCACGGGATTCCACTGTCTTATCGATTGAGTCACTCCATGGGGAGTTGTGCAGGGGGCGAGCTAGGACCAAGATATTCCCTTACAGTCACCTGGGAGTGTGTGCTGTCCCGGGCAGACACAGATGAGGATGCCAGGGGAAGTACAAGTGCGTACACAATGGTTATCTACACACGCGCACTCTGGAGAAAGTGTCCAGGGAGGTTCTCTCTTTTCCTTTCCGGCTTTCCATCCATCGCTACTTACTCCTGGCTTCGTGGTCGTCTTGCTGGGAATCGATTGCAGGTTGTGTTGTTGCGTTTGTCAACATGGCTCCCGTTCACGTGCTGTGGTAGATAACGTTTGTAAATACGAGCGTGTCAATAATTCCTTCAGGAAGGCTGGCATTTCCCAACTGAAGAAGACTGCGGAGCACTTCCTGTCTAGTCCTGTACAGGATACTCACCACGTGATGTCATGTGACGCGATTTAGTGCGTTGCGTACTGAATGTTGGTTTGAGTTTGACTGACTAGAAAAAGAGAACAGCTTGGGTGTTTCGTTTTGATTAATCGCGCGATCCTTGAATTGTAACCACACGACCGCGACCAGCTTCCAATCTTACGACCTACCAGCCTTTATAGACCAGTAAGGCCATTAATCTCAAAAACACAAACAAGTTAGAGAAGGCAAGTCAAGTCACGATTCTCCGTGTTATTCCCCTCTTACGGATCGTCTAGGGAGACGCGGTGGGTCTATTCTCCCCCCCCCCCTTCCCCCCCCCTCCCCAAATTCCCCTGCGGTAGGGAGACGCGGTGGGTCTATTCTTACCCGTAACCCACAAGGGGAATTTCAGCTTACATCAAAGTTGAGAAAGATGGAAGCGCATTATCACGCAACAGTTGGCTCCAGTGCGGACCGCCTGCTTAAATCTGGGCGTGTCTGGCGCTGGTCGCTGCCGCTGCATTCATTTCTCAAGCTTTCATGAACAGTCAAGATGCCGCGTTCTCGCCGCGGCTGTGACGTAACTAGCGTGTTTGCTATGGCAACGTCAGCCTGATGGAAAAACAGCCAATCACGAATCAGCGGCCCGAAATTCAGGCGGTCTTGGATGCAGGGTTAGGATCAGACAGGCGGCTTTTCTTTTGATGTGCAAGGAGTGGGAATGGCTTCGGAAAAGAAGGCGGGGTAAGCCCATCCAACGTACACACGGGGAGGATGTTCTGGAAAACCAGAGAGGACGGAGGGCAGGCTTTTGTTCGTCCCGTGACTGTGGAATTTGAAAACATTATCTGGGCTTGTTTGACCCAGTAGGCCTGCACAGTTAATTGGAATGTCGCAATGTTGAGTGTAACAGCGATATAAAACGAGGCTGAACACAATGAGAAAAGGGAGAAAATGGAGCAAGAGGAGGATCAGGATCTGGAACGCACTGGAGGGAAAATAGTAAATGCGAGAAATAGTTGAACCACCTGTGAAAACGTTTCTGGAAACAAATTGCAGGGCAGTTGTAGAAAGAGCTCCGTCTAAGAGCTGCCCTCTCGACGTCATCCCTACATGGTTGTTGAAGAAGCTACTACCACACTTGATCAATTCCATCACTCACATCATAAACACCTCCCTCTCCACAGGAGAATTTCCAACTGCCTTCAAGAAATCCATCATATTCCCACTCTTGAAGAAACCATCCCTCGACAAGGAAATTCTGACTAATTACAGACCTGTATCCAATCTTTCCTTTCTCTCAAAGGTATTGGAAAAGGTGGTTGCACGCAGACTGACTCAACATCTTTCCGAAAACAGCCTCTTTGA
>JAWQFJ010006532.1:15000-38567 GCA_034096865.1 Theodoxus fluviatilis | reverse complement strand
CCAAGCAGTCAACTTCCCGATTTTCGGTTGTTTAGATTTTCTGTAATTATAGTGTCGTTAAACCTGAATAATTTTCTGCATATTTTAATCTCTAAATGACATGCGGCATAATTTACCGACCGTATGTTTTACAGCAGAGTTTTTTGTTTCCTTAATCCATCATTTTTTGATTCACATGCCCAAGACTGAACGCATCAAACAGAAAAATGCATAATACTTTAAATAATCTTCACATAAAGAGAATGCATGTGGAAACATGGGCTCAAGTCTGCCGATCTGAGAACGATGCTTTCACCCTGATGACTGTGCTGAGAAATAGTTTCTGATAAACAGAGCGAAAGCTGAAAGACCCAAGTCTTTTACTATACTGAACACTTAGACTTTTTATGTGTTTGTACGTGACGAACACCGTGGTAAAACATCTTTTGTTTCCTGCATAAGAAGAACGTTGCTAACGTCATCTACCGCGCAATCCCTGTCTAAGGCACGTAGGTACTGCAGTATAGTGTAAGCGATGCAGCGATGGCAAGATAGAATTTCCACTCGAAGACCCACTGTCATCAATGACGGATGCACTCCAGCTTCCGGTGCGTCCTCATCTCGTAGCCTACTTCAGGTTTCCAGTGCGAAGTTATTGACCACTGTAGACAGAACAAGCCGTGGTTTAACAAGGCACAGTCGGCCTATTGCACTGAGGCACTTCTGTCACGTTTTGGGTTTCTGGTCATATCATACAGCTGGCAGCAACAATCTCATAAATTCACACCACTGGCGCGAACGAGTATGGCTAGATTTGATCATGCTGTGCATTGAACGAGACTACCAAAGACGATGCAAAACGGTTACCAAGTCCTTCATTCGACCGTGACGTGGTTCAAGTGAAGCAGACAGACACCGCAGGTCATCTTTGACGAAGAGCGGCCGTCGCCCAATGCCACCAACTGAGACTCTGATGGAATTCCCGTAGAGGAGAAGAAAACAAGAGCTTACCGCTTGAGTGCAGCGCTTTTCAGTCAAGTGTGAAAATAAAAAACAGAAGCAAATCACATTGCTGGCTACAGATTGAAGTACTGCACGCAGTTCCATTCAAAGTCAGTGTCTGATGAATGCCCCTGATTCAGTCGATACCTGAACGGATAAAATGGCCACGTGGAGTGCTGCTGTGAATAGACTTAGCACGAATCCAAACTGATTGAAAGCACACGGCTTACCATAGCTGTTGAAGTAGAGCACTTCAAGCCTGCAACGCAGGTCACTGCCGATTACTACGTCTCAATTTTTACATTCAGATCATGGTGCAATTTAATTTTCTGCCTGCAGTAGCCAAAAAGAAAAGAAAATTACGTGCAGCCCGATATTGTTAAAACAACCGGAAGAAAAAAAAGTGTATGACACGTTCGTGTTCAAAGAGTTGCATCTCCTACAATATTCTGGGTAGTGTCAAAATCGAGGTTGAGAGCTAAAACGAACGGCAGGGAGCAAATTAGTACATGAACGTCAACCGATGATGGAAGCTGCTAGGTTGAGACGTCTCTCGTCAGGAAAGGGGTTTTAGTATGACAACAAGGTAAACATAATAACGTGCATGATGGATCGGTCAAAATGACAAATAATATGGGATTATCAAGTATTCAAGTGTTGAAACAACATGATCATGGCCAACTAAAGAGAACACCAGCCACCGTCTCTTCAGCCAAACTTCCCTCTCCTCTAGTAGTACCGGTGGCTATGGACCAGCCAACGCCTCTTCAGCCAAACTTCCCTCTCCTCTAGTAGTAGCGGTGGCTATGGACCAGCCAACGCCTCTTCAGCCAAACTTCCCTCTCCTCTAGTAGTAGCGGTGGCTATGGACCAGCCAACGCCTCTTCAGCCAAACTTCCCTATCCTCTAGTAGTAGCGGTGGCTATGGACCAGCCAACGCCTCTTCAGCCAAACTTCCCTATCCTCTAGTAGTAGCGGTGGCTATGGTGCAGCCAACGCCTCTTCAGCCAAACTTCCCTCTCCTCTAGTAGTAGCGGTGGCTATGGACCAGCCAACGCCTCTTCAGCCAAACTTCCCTATCCTCTAGTAGTAGCGGTGGCTATGGACCAGCCAACGCCTCTTCAGCCAAACTTCCCTATCCTCTAGTAGTAGCGGTGGCTATGGACCAGCCAACGCCTCTTCAGCCAAACTTCCCTATCCTCTAGTAGTAGCGGTGGCTATGGTGCAGCCAACGCCTCTTCAGCCAAACTTCCCTCTCCTCTAGTAGTACCGGTGGCTATGGAGCAGCCAACGCCTCTTCAGCCAAACTTCCCTCTCCTCTAGTAGTACCGGTGGCTATGGACCAGCCAACGCCTCTTCAGCCAAACTTCCCTCTCCTCTAGTAGTAGCGGTGGCTATGGACCAGCCAACGCCTCTTCAGCCAAACTTCCCTCTCCTCTAGTAGTACCGGTGGCTATGGAGACCACTTGGCAATCGACAACTTAATTTTCTCACGAACCGAACAAAAAAAGCAGCACGTACTGTAGACGACCCTGACAAAGATCGCTGACATAAACGAATGGCCGACAAACAGTGGCCTTGTGAAATCTTCATGGCTGCGAGGAAGTGAACACATTCCGACTTTCAGTGCGTGTGCAAAATGAAGCTTTGCGTTCTGTCTTGCGTCAGAGGAAGTCAACCAAGTCTTTGTAGAGATCTCATATGGATGACGGAGTGCGCGCTCTGATAACGGACACTTGCTTGGGGCGCTCTGATAACGGACACTGGCTTGGGGCGCTCTGATAACGGACACTTGCTTGGGGCGCTCTGATACGTTCTTTTACCAGGGGTGAGTTACACTGGGCTGCGTGGACTCGGGGCTAGCGCAACAAGGAATCATTCAGAGCTTGGGGGGAGGGGGGGGGGGTTACCGGAGGGAGGGGGTGGGGAGCCTCAGGAGTCAAATACCGTCAGAGGGAAGGAGGCTAACTGCGAAGAACGCCACATCTCCGTCACAACTGGCCTACTTTCTCCAGTGCACTTTTTCTCTTGGAGGGCGCCGTGAAATCCGTAGTCTGAAACAAGATGACTCCCCTACGGCAGCACTAGGCAGCAAATTGAATCAAAAGCATGGGAGATGATATTTCAAGGAGTGAATGAGATTTTTAATAAAGGAATGAGTGCAAATTGCGCACGCGTTTATCGAAAAGGATTTTAGATTAGACTCTATGGGTGTGAGCATTTTTCTCTTCAGGCTATTAGTTGGGAGACATTTTTTTACTTTCAAAAAGCAATCTTCTTATGTCATGACTTTAGCAAAGTAGTGACATTAACAACATTTACCTGGGCATGTTATCAGATATGTCGATTGGACTGAAACTTCCACATCGCTCGAATGCTTTATACAATTCTGTATGTTTCACATGCAACGAACACTCGCACAAATAACATATTACTTCAGCAACGATGCTGGCGCCTTTTTGCGTAAGGGCAACGCACTGTCCGTGCGAATTTGTGTAATTGTTTGTGCGGTCCAGCAAATAAGCAGAACTTCTCACAAGCGCGAGCTGATGGCTTAAAGATCATTGTAATGGATTCGCCTTTTCAGAGCAGTTTTTTAATTCTCAGCGGTCATCCAAAATACTCATCCTTGAAAAGTAAAATACACAGAACAACCTGCTGGTCATCGAGTGCCCTACTGAACTGTCCTGATTTATGCATTTGAGACGCTTCGAAGGCGTCAGTCCTTTCTACGCTCTCTGTAAGACGTACACATGGATAGTTTGCTGACAGGCACCCCCATCTCAGACGAAAACCTGTGTCTACGCTCTCTGTAAGACGTACACATGGACAGTTTGCAGACAGGCACCCCCATCTCAGACAAAAACCTGTGTCTACGCTCTCTGCAAGACGTACACATGGACAGTTTGCTGACAGGCACCCCCATCTCAGACGAAAACCTGTGTCTACGCTCTCTGTAAGACGTACACATGGACAGTTTGCAGACAGGCACCCCCATCTCAGACGAAAACCTGTGTCTACGCTCTCTGCAAGACGTACACATGGACAGTTTGCAGACAGGCACCCCCATCTCAGACGAAAACCTGTGTCTACGCTCTCTGTAAGACGTACACATGGACAGTTTGCAGACAGGCACCCCCATCTCAGACGAAAACCTGTGTCTACGCTCTCTGCAAGACGTACACATGGACAGTTTGCAGACAGGCACCCCCATCTCAGACGAAAACCTGTGGAAATGGGAATCTTGGGACACTCTCCTGCAGCCTGGCTAAGATAGGCTCCTCGCCCTACAGCGTCACTGTGCGGGTGGGAAGGGGAGAAGGTACTAGTGGAAGATCGGATTCGGGGTAGAGCACTCCAGCGGGGTGCTCCGAAGTTAAGGCTGCGTGTCCGAGACTACAGCACACTATATTTCACGTTATTGCACATCTTTCGAGTCCATTTCGTCTTATTTCATTGTTGTTGAACACATTTTATGTAAACCATGAATCATAGGATTCTTTCATGACTATCTCCAGAACTCTGTCACTCTCATAAACAGATTGACGGGAAAATTTACTTCAGGGGCCACGCTCTTCTATTTTCAGGACGGGTTTCCGAATTTATGCTAAAGTCCCTCGCGTATTCTCAGTCATTCTCTGGCACGGTTCCTTTTCTTTGGACGGTTTTGAAAGCAGGCCCACACAGTGCGCCTCCCTGCTCGGCGACTGCGTCATCTCAACTCATTCGTCTTGCTAGTCCGCGCTCAGATCGGCTTTCAGCTCTTTTGGAGGTGTTTGTTGGATCAAGGACGGCACCTGCCAAATTCACTGACTACTGTCGTTTTTGACAATGTCCGGTGACTATCTATTGACTGCATTCCATGGGAGGTTATTATTGGAGATGTAGCAGTCGCCCCTCAGTTACAGCTTCCTCGATTATGTTTAATTAATGAAGGAATTCATCCGTTCAAAACCTTCTTTCGACATAAGTGCAGAAGAGGCAGTTACACAAGAATACACCTGTTTAAAAATCAATCATTTTTTGAGTGGTTTGAACCTTTTTAAAGTTGTATATTAGAAGCATCATTCTGGTCTGAGCGTGCAAGACACACTTCGCGAGACCACAGACTGCTTTTTTTAGGGGGGGGGGGGGGGTTCTGTTAATTTTCTTCCCAAGCAAACCTTAGAATTCAGCTTTCTGAATACTTCCTAAACCACAGAAACAAAGGAAAACTAAACAAAAAACAAGAAGAACACACTCGGATCAGTGGGGAGGCTTTCTTTGTTTTTCAGTTCAGGCCTGCAGCGCATAGCCGAAAATTCGCGACAATGTGTAGGAGGGAAAAAATGACAAGAAAACGCAAAACTGATTTCGAAAGAATAAGCGAACGGATTTGAAGCAGCTTGGACACACATTAACTGCATGTTGCAAGAGAAAGTGAAATCAAAGAACATATTAACTTAGAGAGAACATACAAGTCATATATCAAACAAGTCAAACAAGAATCCCAAATATATGCAAAACCGACTGGGATTACAAATTTTACCGGTTTAAAATTTGTTGAACATTTCTATCCAATGCAAACCGATCTAAGACTGATCCAAGACACTAGGCAACTTCACAATTGCATTCCTCATTCAAAGTATGTGCGGGGACTTTTCATCTGCGTGCTCAAAGTCATTATTAAAAAAACAAAGTTGATTTCAAAACACTAATCCCATTCGTCCTGAGCGCTTTCAGGGCCGATTCACAACGCAGACAGCACTGCAAATGTACGTGACCCGATATTCAAAACGCAGACAGCACTGCAAATGTACGTGACCCGATACTCAGAACGCAGACAGCACTGCAAATGTACGTGACCCGATACTCAGAACGCAGACAGCACTGCAAATGTACGTGACCCGATACTCAGAACGCAGACAGCACTGCAAATGTACGTGACCCGATACTCAGAACGCAAACAGCACTGCAAATGTACGTGACCCGATATTCAGAACGCAGACAGCACTGCAAATGTACGTGACCCGATACTCAGAACGCAGACAGCACTGCAAATGTACGTGACCCGATACTCAGAACGCAGACAGCACTGCAAATGTACGTGACCCGATATTCAGAACGCAGACAGCACTGCAAATGTACGTGACCCGATATTCACAACCACTACCGTCAGTAATCAGAGTCGACGGCAATACTTCGCGAACCACGCGACGTCATTTACAATACCAGGCGCAATGGTGTCAAAACATGCGACACAGATTCGAAGCACATATAGCACTGATTTCAAAGTAATACACACACACACACACACACACGCACACACACATACACACATACACACACACACACACACACACACACACACACACACACACACACACACAACGAAAAAAACACAGCTTCATCATGGCAGAATCTACGGAGGAGCGAAAATTACTCCCTTTGAAATAATTTCAACACGCAGCACTGGAACAGATCACACGAACTCGTATGTAATTTAATGAAAAACACATTTGCGTGGCTTCAAAACAAGATCACATAGGTTGGGTATCTGGGGAGGAAAAAAGCAAGGAAATGACCAGAGAAGAACTGAGGAAACAGCACAGTTCCAATGACGCAAGACTGGCAGTCTTTATCGATTGCATCTCTGCACAGAGAGGGGGCCCGCCGCCTCTTTCCGCCTCGGTCCAGCGCTTCGCCGCTGCCCAGGACACGTGGATACGCCCCTGTGGCCGTGGCTGTTTCTCCAGACAGCAGACCATCCCGAGAAAGGACAAGATTGATGGTGTCGGTGCAAATAGCATGTGTCTTGCAAGGGCAATGACAGCTCGGATGGGCGAAGCGGGAAAGAGGAAGTTTTTACTACAAAATGATCAATGTGATCCGACCGTACCACGACGCGCGGGAAAATTCCAAACTTTTTAATGTTGAAGAAAGGTACCCGATGTTCTACTCTAGGGTATTGAGCCCATTCTGTCAATGTTGACAACACGGCTCGAACAGAAAGGTTACCCGTGATGACAGAAAAGTTTTGCAGATTACAAGAAAGAGAACAAGACCGCAACAGCGTCATCTAATCAAGCACTTTCATTCTGTAAACTCACCGGGTGTCTAATGTTGTTCGCCATGGTGCAGCTCTCTATGCACAGCTCTCGCAACAGATGACCAAACCACAGCTCACTGGCGCGGGATTCCTCTCAGCAGTGGTGGTACCTGAGCAAGGGGCGGGAGCAGGCAGGGCTGGAATCAGGGGGGTAGGGGGAGGGTCGCAACAGCCTGCCCGCTAGACCGCGCCTCTCCATGCACGCCCCGACCCTCGCCGTCTGGCGTTACAGATACTCCCGAGAGAGTCGGGCCGGGGAGGGGGAGGGGTAGCGAGTCTGAGAGTGGGTTTGTGTGTGTCTGTGAGGTGGGGGCTCTATGCAGTGGCAGTCTGTGGAAAGGCGGGCAGGCGATAAGGAACTGACTTCAAGGATTAGGGATCCCATATCGCGCGGACGTGTGGCTTGTCGCGATCATGCAGCCGCATCGCCAGGGCCTCTGCATCGGTGTACAAAAGACCTCTGTCTCCATGGAGATGGGCTCCGTCAAGGGAAACCTGTCACGTCCACAGCCAACGGCCAGTTCAGCATAGAGGACCATGGCAGCTGGACAGACAAGTTCGTTTCCGGAGGGCTTGAGATCGAAGCTTTGTCGTGCTTCCACTTCCAGCAGACAGTGCGTATCGATCTCCACTCTTTAAACAGTTAACGAACCCACCCCACCCCAGATCTCCACCCACCCACTCCCACCCCTTCCACATCACCAATTCCACCCCAAACTGGCCTAACTGGCCTGCCAACCCCAATGACACCCCACCCCTAAACCGCCTTCAACTCCTCTTCTTCGACCTCCAATGACTCCCACCAGAGGCGCACGCTAACTCCTCTTTATTTCATGTGCTCCCATCCAAAACGATTTGTGTCTGCCTCCTCTTGCACCCCTGCTGCCGTCACTTCATTCCAAGGTTTGACTGTAAAATTTGAGAAGGATGATATACAAACGTGCTGGCTAAATTTGTGTCATACACTTGGTCATAAGTTCATGTTGTGTTTGAATACAATCGTTTTGCAGACAAACATGTCAAAACAGCAAAGGTTATATGCGAAGGCCTCTGCGTGGAAAGGGATGACAGATTTCAACATCACCACTCTCACAGTTGGTTCTGACCGAAGTTCACTCCAATACGTAAATGTTGTGAAGTCTGTGTTCAGTCAGGGAACTCGTCAAAACGTTCCGACCTTCCTTTGTTCTATCCCCCGCCCTGCATTTCTCAGAGCAACCAGCATGAATCACCCACCTCCCCGAAATAGTAACGGAATAATATAGAACAACCAGGTTTCTTCTAGAATGTTCGAACTCTGCTTTGTTCTAATGAGATGCCTCGGCATTGGCAGAGGCATCCATCACGCATCCCAGTTGATGGTACATAACGTGAATGCCACTCAGCTTTCTCTCTCTCTCTCTCTCTCTCGCGCGCGCGCGCGCTGGCGCTGGATACCCTTCTCCCCCTCATGCATACCTCTACTCTCCTCCCTGCCCGCTCCCGCTTAGCCTCTGCCCTGGCTGCAGACCGGCTCACGCTTGACCCTTTCCCCCCGGCCCTCTCCCCCTCTCCTGATGGCTAGAGCAGCATCGCACCCCCCCACACACCCATCTCCCTGTGGACCGATTCTCTGACCCATCCCAATTAATAGTGAAGTATAGTGTCTGGGGCCAGCATGAATTCTCCTCTCTGGAATAAAGGGTTGTACCGAAGCATCAGTGAGTCTGCCGTCTTGTTTGGGGAATTCTTCTCTCTGGAATAAAGGGTTGTACCGAAGCATCAGTGAGACTGTCGGCTTGTTTGGGAAAAGCCGGAGTGCCCCACAAGGAAGGGAATCCACAAGTTAGAGCTGCGGACCGAAATAAAAGGCACGATTTCCGCAACATAAACACGCAATTCCATTGAGCTGCCACACACACACCCTACTCCTCTCCTCAACGTGAACTCGCCTCATCATCACCCACGCCCCCGTCCCTCCCTTCCTTCTGCTCCATCTCCATCCTCCCTCTCTCCTTCAGCGTCGCACCCACGCCAACACCTCTCGCCACTTTCCTTTCAGCTTTTGTTTTTTAAGGCTGAGCAATCAGTGCCTGACTTCGGAGTTTAAAGTTGTGGGGCTCCGTGGCCGAGTGGTTAGCGCGCTGGACCTACAGTCGCTTGCGGCCAGTGGGTACGGCGTTCGAAGCTGCGCGGTTCCCAGTGTTGCATCCTTGAGCAAGATGCTTAACTCGCATTGCTTCTCCCCACCCAGGAGTAAAACCGGGTACCTGTGAGGGCAGTGTTGGCAAAATGTACTATACGATTAACCCTTGTATGCGGCCAAGCGCCAGCATCGGGTTGGAATACTACCCAGGGAGCGGAGTTGGTACCTGACTGTGTGCGTCTTAAATGACTGTCGCATCTTTGTTGTGAGGTACCAGTGAGGATTGTTCAAGATACCCAGTGATCAGGGGGTAAAGTGTAAAACGGTTTGAGCACCGTTCAATGGTGGAAAGTCGCTATATAAAATCACACCTTTACCTTTTTTAAAGCGGGAGACGACTCTGTCACAGCCACGGGCCTTGCGCTGCAAGCTTTTGGCGCCCACACGGCTGTGGCCATTGTAACAACTCGTCCTTTCATCTCCTATTCTGATCAATAGCGGGGACGGTCGGGGTGGCACGTAGGCCTGGCCGGGAACAACTCGTTGCTGCGTGGAGCCAGCCCTGGGCGGCACTGAGAAGGCCCGCCATTACTGCCGAGTGCTCCCCGTGGAACCCTAGCCAGACTGGGTCGTCTCCCCTGTAACCGCATCCAGGGACGCGAGTCCAGAATAGAAACAAGTGACTCCCATCACAAGAGCGCTAAACGAGGCCATTCGCTCATTTCCCCCGCCATTATCCCTCGGCTCTGATCGCAGAGTTTCAGATCGCGGCGAGGTTTACAGAGAATTACTGGAAACGTTTTGCGCTAATTACGGTAACCACTTGGATAAAGTATTCGGAACTTTGAAGTCGGTGGCTCTGATTTTTTTAGTACACAGAGAAATAAAGGAAGGGGGGAGAAAGCACGCGTCGGTTTGAATTAGCAAGAGATATCCAATTACTGATGTAAAAACCCCTGTAGATTTACAGATCGTTTACACTTTTGGCAGCTTTTAATTTTTCCCTCCAAAGTTCTACTCGGGTCCGGCCATGTCACAATCCGGACTTTTCACAGCACCTGCTTGAACAGAGGCAAAAGCTTGCCAGGCTAACACATCACACACATTACTTGCGCTGCCTTCATCAGTTTGAAGTAGCGTTGAGGTTTACAGCCTCTAGTTCGTAGTTGCTGTCATCGTTGTTATTGTTGCTGTTGTTGCTTTACCCCATGCAAAAAACTCCTCATGGTCTTGTAGCGAAATAATCGCAAACACCCTGTGCTGCACTGAAACCTCATTCATCAGCTGGATTGCTGGGACCCCTGTGCTTTATGGGCCTGTTCCAGCAGCACTGGCACAGCAGGCCCCAAACAGCACTTGTGTGCCACTGGGTGCTTTATGGGCCTGTTCCAGCAGCACTGGCACAGCCGGCCCAGCAGCACTGGCACAGCCGGCCCAGCAACACTGGCACAGCCGGCCTGAAACAGCATTCGTGTGCCACTGGCAGGCATCTTGAAATCAAACTGCGAAAGACAATAGGCCCCTCAGAGCGGCAAGTGTTTCCTGCAGATCTGAAAGGAGGCAGCTTCTGAAGCCTTTAGCAGCTTCATTATCACCGCAACTGCTTGTCTAGCCTGCGTAATGAAATGTCGTTGACGCGAATCTGAAAATGACAAAGCTGTTGACAGATAAAAAACCAACGCATTGTCGCAAGAAAAACAATTAATTCACAAAGACGTGTTGAGAGAGGACGAAGCAAAAACGGTCTCAATAACTTGACTACACTTCACACAAGCGCACTGGTCATGGGGTTTCATATAGACACGCACACACGAGCTCAACACTTACAAAGCATGCAAGCGTGCATACGTGCACGTGCGCAAGACATTCCTCGGGGATGGATGGCGATTCCAAACGGCAGCACGACTGTACGTGTAGGCTGCAATCAGTCCTCAGGTGCTTGCCGTCAGGCCAGTGTTGCTTCACGCACCAATGCCCAGTTCACGCTTCGCTGCTTCTCGCTTGCAGGGCCAGCAATGGAGGCTCACTGAGCTAGCTGTACGTTACATTTCCAATGTATACCCCACTCATTATTTCTGTTTCTTTCACGGAGCAGCATCAAATCCCCATCACCTTGTATAGACAAACACTAGATGATTCATGCATTGTCTTGCCGAGGATTTTAATGGTCGCAGTATTATGATCCACATTATATAATAAATGTTCACATATCAACAAACAAAGCTCAGCAAAGATTTATCTTTCCCATCCGAAATCCCAAATATGCGAAGATTCCAGTTTCCATATTCATGCAGTAAAAATATTGCGCTTTTCCATCAAGCGGTGTAAATGAGCGTCGCAGCCTCTGACCAGATCTGTTAGCAATGAGCATATCTTCCGAGATGGTGAAAAAATATTTTAAATGGTCTCCGGGAGAAAAATTGCACATAATTTTTTTGTCTCCATCAAAAGGCAAAAAAATCCCTACAACGTTTAGAGGTACTCGATTAAGACTGATTTCTCCAAGCATTTGCCAATGCAAGAAAAGTGCTGACTCCACGTACAGCTACAGACACTCTCGCCCTGCCTCAGCCCAGATAGTGTGGAAAGCCTCAGCGCCAGATAGTGTGGAAAGCCTCAGCGCCAGATAGTGTGCAAAGCCTCAGCGCCAGATAGTGTGCAAAGCCTCAGCGCCAGATAGTGTGGAAAGCCTCAGCGCCAGATAGTGTGGAAAGCCTCAGCGCCAGATAGTGTGGAAAGCCTCAGCGCCAGATAGATAGTGTGGAAAGCCTCAGCGCCAGATAGTGTGGAAAGCCTCAGCGCCAGATAGTGTGGAAAGCCTCAGCGCCAGATAGATAGTGTGGAAAGTCACAAGGAACGCGATACTGGCGATGGAATTACATGACCAGGAAGCTGTAACGTGCATCTGACAGCGTTCACGGTTGAAAACACTACACCTACTAATGCAGGTTGTACCGCCCACGGTCCTTCAAGTGCCAGCCTGCATGGAATACGATGGAACGTTTCAGGCTCGGCAATGTCCCAGCTCGCTGTCTATAGTAGCAAAGTTTCCGTAGCAAGGACGCGTTCATCAGATTTGCCCGATTCGATGTACAAATATAGCATTGTGCTGAGACGCTATACGCTAATATCTAGGCCAGAAATACACCAAAAATGAGTCACCTTTTAAACATCTGCAAAGCGTTACTCCTTTGTGCCAGCTGAATAGAACCCGCCAATATTAACGATTGCTAACTGCAAACATGGCTCAGCCTATAGCAGCTGACGGTCATCCTTCATTTTGGGCCTTCTACCAATCTGAGGCAGATTTCTTCATTCTACGTGATCATGATGCCATTGAGGAGCTGATGTGATAAGAGGTCAGCATCATAACAAGTGATCCAACATCTTCACGCAGCCTGGCTACCTACCTCAGACACAGGATGAAGACGTCTTGCAAGACAGTCCGTGGGACCAGCCCGAGTCAGGGACTCTGACACGAGAGGAATGTCTGTCGCCAACCCCTCCCAAGGAAGGGGAAGAGCGGTCGGGTGTCCAAGGAAGGGGAAGAGAGGTCGGGTCTACAATGCAGAATAATGCAGGACCAGCACCCCGCCGCCAAAAGTTCTTCTGATCTTCCCCGAGGAGGGTGACCGCTGAGCGGCCACGAAAAGCACCGCAAAGGCTCATTATAAGCACCTTTGACGTTCAGCAGTATCGACCCAGAGCGAGAGAGAGGGGAGAAAGAAGGAAAAGAAGAAGATCATGGCTTCAAGCTGCCAGCCTGTCGCAGGTGCGGTGACAAAGGCCCAGTCACCTCTGAAAGGTCAGGGCATTTCCAAGCTCCAAGTTTCGATCCGATTGCCCAGCCCCTTCCAGGCCCTCAAAAGCTGACCACCGCCATGTCATCAACATGTAGGCAGAAACACGAGTACAGAAAGTACACTGCTTGGACGTGTCCAGGTGCCGTTAGTCCGTCTGCATTGATGTGTACGTGCTGTCTGTCTGCCGCATGCGTGCGTATGCTCGTGTGTGTGTGTGTGTGTGTGTGTGTGTGTGTGTGTGTGTGTGTGAGTGTGTGTGTGTGCACGCGCGCGCATGCGTGCGATAGTATATGTGTGTGTTTGTGTGAGTGTCTGTATGTGCACGCGCGCGCGCGTGTTTGAGAGCGTACGTGTATGTGTGCATGTGTGTGTATGCGTGTGTGCGTGTGTGTGTGTGTGTGTGTGTGTGTGTGTGTGTGTGTGTGTGTGTGTGTGTGTGTGTGCATGTGAGTTTTGCTTGCCTGCCTGCCTATTAACATATGACCTACGTAGCACGCATGTGACATATTCAAGGGCTGATCGACAGGGATGTTTTAGGGGTTTTGGGCGGGTTTTTTTTCACTCGGTATATTTTATTCCGTCGTTGACACCATAATATTTATTCACCGCTGGAACATTGTCCACTTTCCTGTGCTAATGAAGGTTATACGTTGAAACCGATGCAGTATATACATCTCAAATACAATATTGTCCCATGCATCTGTCGATGCATCATGCACGTGAATCAAAAGAATCTCGCCGCTCCCTCCATAGGTCCACGTCTCACAGACTGCGCTACTGGAGCGGGCCCCGAAACCTGTATATATATATATTGACCGTAGGCTCCAGCTGAGAAAGGACGCATTGCGCGGCAGCAGCAGAGTGTCAGACCCACAGCTCAAAACGAGGCGATCCCTAGCGATCGTAGCACTAGATCAAACAAGCAACAGCGAGGAAAAGTTCCTGGTTTTATTATTGAAAGGAAGACAACTTAGAGACAACAGGATGCAAGATGTAAGAGAGGCGCAAATTTTGGACTAAAAAACCTTGGTCGGGGCTAGGTGTAAATATTTATACTTAAAGAGGACTCAGCAAAAGTGATATGACGGAAAAAGCCATTTTTACAGGGGGGCCAGGAAAAGGAAAATGCTGCCCCCGGCTCCCCCCCCCCCCCCTCCCTTCTGTATGTACATGGTTCTACCTCCTGTTGTATGGTAATAACGTTTGATTCGAAAATGTGCGTCTCTCGCATATCTTGCATCATGTAGTCAGTCTCTAACACGTCTTTGAGTTAATAATAACGTATAAGACCAAGAGAACTTTACCTCGCGTTGGTTGTTTCATCAAGTGCTGTACGTGAAATGTTGAGACACACAAGAATGTCTACTGGCGTCATTTCCCATTACGACTGTCCATGTCCTGTGTCTCTTCACCAGGATATTGCACCTAAAGTTCCGAAGACAGAACAGCCTGCCGTTTGCACTACCTTTCCCACAGCAAATAAAGCGCTCACCACATCCATGCAGCTGATGGACACACGAGGTGGGCTGCAGAAACACCTAGCTTTGAATGCGCGAACTGAAACACAGGTTAATTAGTATGTACGCAGACAAACGCTGAGTGATTCAAGCTGCTAGAAGAATCCGTGACATCTGCCCTCTGACGTTAGACTCGAACTACATGCGTACATCTTGTTATCGGAGTCGTATCGGGCGGATTTATCACCTGAAGTGTGGGGTCCATCACTCGCGCAAGAAAAACTTCGCCCCCACTTCCAAATGTCCCTTTTTACGCCACGAGCTGTTTGAAGCCAGTAAATCAACCTCGGCGCATAAAGATAAGGTAAGAGGCACTTCAACTGTCGTCACACTGAGAGCATGCTACTCCAGTGCCTATTTCGTGAGAATGGACAGGGCGTTTGGGAAAATAGAGGGGTTGGATGGGATAGAGTTGGGAGTGAGGGATGGGGTGGGAGTAAAGGGGGGATAGGGTGGGTTAGAGTACGGGTGGCTATGGGAGGGGAGCGATGGGTTAGTCACCACTCCAGGCCATAAGTCAAGGACAGGAAAGAATGGTCAGACCGTCGGGAAAACTTCCTGGGCAGCAGAAAGCAAAGACGATTACGTGGCTAACTCTAGACTGTGTGCGTCTGACCTCTGTGCAAGGGAGGCTGCTGCTGTCTGTCAGGAACGGTGTGAAGAATGTAAACAGGATTCCGGTGGCTGCCTGAAATTCCGCCTGGGTTCCTCGTTAACGCCGCGAAGCTGGGATCCGAAAGGAATGGTTCGTTAGTATAGGAATCGAGGAATCAAGAGGATTTGTGTAGTTGTGATTTATGTTACGCAGGCACGCGTTCTTGCTGCTAAAAGCAGAAAAACACATAACATGTTAACATAATTTGGTCTTTGCAGCAGAAACGAATACTTATTTCCTCTATTAGATCACAGGCGGACATCTACAATATAATACAGTCCAATGCAATGCAATACAACACAAAACAATATAACATAATATAATACAATGCAGTGCAATGCAATATAATACTTTATTTCAGTTTCCAGAGGAAAGAGTTTGTGCACAGTTCCCATTTAACAGGTCAACACTTAAAAAAAGATTTTAAAAACATGTAACACGAAATACATCAAAATGTATATGTGTAAGTCATTGTTTAAGAATACATTGGCATTTTTATAGCTAAATTAGATTCTGAAGACAACATTCGACAGTAAATTTCACACAGTATTGTTTACAAATACAGCAGTATTTTCATACTTGAATAACATGAAGACAACATTGGAAAGCAAATTTCACACACACACACACACACACACACACACACACACACACACACACACACACACACACACACACACACGCACACACGGAGTAGTACGCTCGTACAAGAATCAGAAGCTGTTAACGCTGTTTGTTCAGGAGAGCTACTCCTTGCGGCAAGAGTGGGGGGGTGGGGGTGGGGGTAGGGATGGGGGTAGGGGTGAGGGTGGGGGTTGGGGTGAGGGTGGGGGTTGGGGTGGGGGTGGGGGTGGGGGTGAGGGTGAGGGTGGGGGTGGGGGTGGGGGTGGGGGCGGGGGGACCTACTGTGACTCTCAGTCCTGGTATTAATTGACGGGAATGGCTTGCCAAAGGGAGAACTTTGTACTCCCGACTGAAGTCTGATTTAGAGCTGCGTAACCGGAAGTCTAAGCCTCAGCGAGACGCCACCGGAAATAGAGAAAACAAGCCATGCATGTAGAGTTCCGGTGTGTGGGTCTTCTAATGCGATGACTTTCACACATTATAGCAAGCCCAACAGCTGAGCGGATGGACACCAAAGAGCACTATCAGAATAGCACTCCACCTGAGGGTTTCGATGCACATGTATTTGTGTTTAGATGGAGATCCACAAGAACACCAGCAATAATTGAAAATGTGAGGAAGAGTATTTCCCTCAAGCCAGTGTTTCAAACAGTGCAGCCACTACTACGAAAAGAAGTTAAGAGTGTTGTCACACGTACAACCCGATTTCCAGATTCGAATATTTCTTACGTTCAGGAGCAAAAAACTACAGAGTTTTTTCTGCTACCTAGGCTCGTGTGTGCACTGCTCGTCAGTAAACAATGAAGCCTACTTTATACTTCTGCTGCAAGCGTAGTTTCCCTCGTTCCAAAAATTTCAGCAATATCTTCACTTCAGTCCTCTCGTTCTTTTTAAAATACACGCATGCAAACCTAACATGTTTCCTTCCCTTTCCTTCCAACAGAGTGCAAACAAGCCCTATAAGCATCCTGTTTACGACCCATAAATCATCAAAGCAGAAAATTGCTTTCAGATAATTTGAAATGCTGAGTACCTTGATTTTGAACGTTTTCTTTATCTGTCTGCTATCATGCACCTTCCAAGCACCAGCCGCACTGCCCGCCTTGCCGGGAGATTACAGTGCCCCAAACGCAACCCCGCAAGAATTCGCCTGACCCTCTTTCACATCTTCCCTTTCCATCAAGATATCATGACGTCATCTCGCCCGAACTGAGCCCATTCTGTTAAAAAGTATGAAGAGGCTAAAAAGCAAAACAAGTATACATCTCAAACCTATGTTTTCCACCACGCCCCGCAAACGAGAGGGGGAAAGGCGATCGAGCAAGCGCTGCACGTAGCACGAGCAAGCGCTACGTAGCACGAGCAGCCAGCAGATGACCGCGCTGGACAAACAGAGGAAGAAACGCAAAAACTGGTAAGTGGTGAGGGAGGAGGGATGTGGAGGTTTCTGGCGGCATTCTCACATGTCAGTGGCAAATTAAATTCCCCTCCAACCCCGCATTCCAGAGGCTTCTGACTAGTCTGAGGGTCAGTTGTGGGTTTGGTGGTTGATGGCTCTAACTGCGCGCTGCAGCGTACTCTAACACCGGCTGCAAACTGGAGAGTGCGCAACAGTTCGGGAGCAGTCCTAAACCTCAGTACAGTGATCAGTACAGTGATCAGTACAGTGATCAGTACAGTGATCAGTACAGTGATCAGTACAGACACTGCGAAGCCATCACAGCAATAGCAGAGAAATAATTGTCGGATCCATCACCTCTGCAGACGATAATACTCACCTTTGTGCTGACAAACGCTGCCCGTGCCATTACTACTGAGAAAATTATTATTGCCATGGGAACTGTCTCTGCTGCGCTATAGCCTCCACACTCACTTACACTCCAAAGCTAATTTCAATCATTCGTTTAGCCCACAATCATTACCATCAACGATTACCCTAAAACAAGTTCAGACGTCTAGCCATTACTACCATTCGATCATTTTTTCGGCAGTTTAGCAATTTGCTAATTATCTCAACAGCTGGTGCGTGCCAATTTTTCTGCGGCCTTTTCCTCCATGTGAAACGACATTCTGGTCGACGAAGACGAAGTTTTACAGAGTTGATTGCATTTGCAGGCACCATGCATCTGTGCCAGCTGGCTCTGAGAGAGAGAGAGAGAGAGAGAGAGAGAGAGAGAGAGAGAGAGAGAGAGAGAGAGAGAGAGAGAGAGAGGGGGGGGAGGAGTGGGGAGTGAGGGGGTAAGACGATAGACCTTACACACTAACGTACGCACGCACGCACACACACACACACACACACACACACACACACACACACACACACACACACACAGACAATTGATCTCAGAACAGTGCAAAAGTTACGTCAGCCCCTTTGCAGGAGTTCATGATAAAATCTCTTACATGGGATTTCAGTGGGCACAAGGCGAAATGGCGGTCCACATCCAAGCATGGACACAACAGTTACAGGACTCCGCTAATAAGAGCGCGCTAAATGCCCCTGTCATATTCATCAACAGAAACTCAGAAAACACAAAATCGAATGAACGAGGTCAAGGGTGTATAGAGTGCTCAGTCACTGCGTCTGCCACTCTTACGTAACAGCGCCAGGGAACCACCTTCACAGAGGCATGCAGGTGTTGGCTTGCAAGAGTTGTTTCCCCTACCTCGTTTTGGCCAAGTGGAACGGGAAACTGCAAAATACAGGGGCACAAAACGGCGTGCAAACTACAGCAACTATTAGCGAGTCTCTCTGAGTGTCTTCGCAGATTATACGTGCAAATTAATATGCTATTCTTTGCAAAATGAATTGAGTCGAAAGTATGTTTTGGTGATTTTGATATAATATGGTCATAGATCTACGTCAGTATCAGAACACAATATGATTTCTCCCACTGCTAAGTTAAACATTTTCGTTGTCCTTGACTGAATTCAGCAGTGCCCGTGTGCAAAATCCTGCGATATGCCGTGTGAAGCGTCTTAATAAAGCATGCTTTCGATTTGAAAAAGTACGGTATCTGCTAGACTTGTCGTTTAACTTAATATGCACGCACTTTCACCTGTGAACTACTCATTTTTAGTCTGTTTTTTAAATACCTATACGGAAATAAGTTTTATCGAGACATCTTGCAGACGTTATCTTAATAAATCTACACTGCCACCCAATGGGTCTCTCTGGCATGGGCTGGCCTCTCTCAAACGATCAGAGGACGTGTTAAGCTCTCGAGAAGTTGACGTGATTTAGTGACTGAAAACGCATGGTCAGTCAGACGTAGGTCCCAGTGAGGTATCCAGTTCAGGTGGAGAGGGTCGCACCTAGCACTTGAAGGGAGCAAGACTTGCACTTCACCGTGTCCCACGTGTCAATGAACAAAAAGAGGAGTGTGACCAAATAAGTCTGGCGGTACTTCGTAGTCAAGGCAAGCTTTCGGAACCAAGCTCCTTCTTCGGGCCTAGTCAGACCTAGACTACGAAGTACCGCCAGACTTCATTGGTCACCCTCCTCTTGTTGTTCAAGAATTATAGTCTGACACCGGCCCTTCACCTCTTTGTTTGACCACGTGTCAACGGTCTCGTGTCTGGCTGTGTCGGATTCCCTGCGCAATGTGGGCGCCATAGTGACAAAAGCGTTTTCTTGACGAGGGACAACTCGCGCATGGACGGACGGACGGACGGACGGACGGACGGACGGAGTTTTACGACCTATCAGCCTCTGTAGGCTATGTAAGGCCATTAAGCACGAGAATCACTAGAATACATGCGCAAGTCAAGTCACGATGTCCCTATTTATTCACCTCTTACGAATCGCGTAGGGAGACGCGGTGGGTCTATTCTGACCCCCAACCCACAGGGGGAACGTGTGCATGGATGACTCTGTATCCCCAAACCCCCGGGTCGATTCTTGCAGCACCATTTCATTCGTATTTTTGCACATGCAAGTAGGCCTACTTGGGCACTGAGCGGTGTGTCGACATGAAGCAACATTTGCGACGCAGTTCTCACACACGCGTGACGAGAACGCATCAAAGGCTGTTTTGTGTGCATGCTGATAAAGAACCGAAGCGTAAGATTTAATTAACTGCGCTGAAATGAGAAGCAATTACCTGTTGAATTAAATCAACAAAATCAATGAGAAGTGGTCTACGCCTTGGGAATAGTGCATAGTCAGTACCATATGTGACCCTCCATCACAAAATGAGTCACTCGTTGCATTTTGAACATTCTGATATCTGTATGTTTTCAAAAAGAGCACTCAACAAGCTTCTCATGGTGCAATAATCATGAACATATGACTACCCTACACGATTTCACATGACTTTGAAGATTGACACCCTAAAAATTCGCTTTTTGAGAAAAACGCGTTTTAAGTTTACATACATTATTCCCCCTTTTTCCCTAGCAACCCTTATTCTAGACTCATGCAAATTGCCGCAGAGATGAAGCGGTGGTTTTTGGCTTTGGTTGGCAGCCTAGGGTATTCCCCCGTCGATCTGTTGCAGTGGTGGCTACGAAACTTTGAGAAAATGCTTGATGTTGACGATCGGTTCGCGGACGTTTTCTTGTAATTTATGATTTACCACTACACACCAGTACCACTAATACCACCAGTACCACTAACACCCCCAGTACCACTATTACCACCAGTGCCTCCTGCACAACAGCGCGGCTACCATTCTCGTCGTTGTCTCCAAAACCACTCTCGCCTCCGTCATTTGCTCTTTTATGTTTAAAAAAGGCCACAATGACAACCATCACCATCACCGACACCGGTACCTTTACTACCACTACTCCCAGCAGCAGCAGGAGTTCCTTCTCCCAACCTTCCGCCTCCCCTCTCCACTGCTTCCTCCCACTTTCTCCTCCTCCTCTTCTCGCACCCTCTTATCTCCTCCTCCTCCCCATGCTCCTCCTCTTCTTCCATTCTTCTCCTGCTTTTCTTCCCTCCTTTTCCCCCCTTCTTTTCTTCCATTCTTCTCGTCCTCTTCTTTCATTCTCCTCCTCCTCCTCCTCCTCCTCCTCCTCCTCCTCCTCCTCCTCCTCCTCCTCCTCCTCCTCCTCCTCCTCCTCCTCCTCCTCCTCCTCCCCCTCCTCCTCCTCCTCCTCCTCCTCCTCCTCCTCCTCCTCCTCCTCCTCCTCCTCCTCCTCCTCCCCCTCCCTCCTCCTCTCCTCCTCCTCCTCCTCCTCCTCCCCCTTCTCCTCCTCCTCCTCCTCCTCCTCCTCCCCCTCCCCCTCCCCCTCCCCCCCCCCTCCTCCTCCTCCTCCTCCTCCTCCTCCTCCTCCTCCTCCTCCTCCTCCTCCTCCTCCTCCTCCTCCTCCTCCTCCTCCTCCTCCTCCTCCTCCTCCTCCTCCTCCTCCTCCTCCTCCTCCTCCTCCTCCTCCTCCGCCGCCGCCGCCGCCGCCGCCGCCGCCGCCGCCGCCTGCTTTTACTGCTCATACAGCTGCTCCCCTTCCGCCTACTTCCATCTTTAGCTCGCGGCATCATGTAGAGAAAAAAGTGAAGGAACAGGCATATACTCTTTCTGAGACTCACCATTCATGTGAGGATTCAAGCAGCTGTGCTGGAAGTCTGCGAAGGAGAGGCAGACTTCAGCAGGTAGGTACCACGCACCTGGGTTATAAAACCATCAGGGGAGATAATTACTTGGGGAAGTTCACAGGGAGCGATCAAAACCAGCACAAGGAGGCGTGTTTTCCGGGACTATGGACACACAATCCAAAGCAATCCAGATGATATTTCTGGTCTTTAAAAAAATATTCGCTGAAATCATATGCAACGTCCAAATAATCACTTAATGTATAAATTCCGTTTCCAAAACCGGACACTGTTGGTTTTTGTCCCAATGTTGATACCGACTCCTGTATGAAAAATGCGGTCACTTAAAAACAATAGCGGAAACAACATTTGGATTGCTTGGGTTGCATTTCCAAAGTCTGGCAAACCCGCCTCAGTGATTGCGAGAGAAAGTGTCTGGCTTTAAACGCCCCACACTGCACATTACTCCCGTCTTAAATTCCAGCCAGCTTTTACCAGGCCTGGCACCGGGCCCTGGAGGGTCAGAGGGCACGCGGGAGCGTGGGTGGTGGAGAAGTACAGAAAAGAAATGAAAGATAGAAGGCGGCTTGCTTCAACTAAATACTCCGATATCTGGAGTGCAGGTAGGTCAGGAAACAAGAAATCCTATGGAGAGGCAGCAGCATGAAAGGACATCAACTACATGCAGAGGCAGCTGCCAAAATGACGTATCAAATTAACTAAGACATTTATCGGTTGCCTGTTGATGGAAAGGCGAAGAGAAACCACCGTTCGTTCAAGATTGTTTGAAATATTCCGCAATTTTCCAAGCGTAGGCCTAATCGACAATGTGACCTAACCTTTAGAGCTGGTGCATCAACAAAAACGTCACGCGAATCTCACAACAGTCAATGTAGTTAAAATTCACATAAAGGCGGGGTAAGTTCGGGGCACAAAAACGTAGAGCAAGGAAACCTTTCATAACTCGTGCATGCATGTGCAATTTTTTGAGAGTGGTATATTCTCGACACAACCCCATGAACCCGATGACACTGCTCGTTAGCGATCGTCTTCTCGAGAGATAATAAGAGCAAAGGAATAACTGTCCATCTTGAAGACAGTGAACTCTCCCCAGAAGATCAGGAAAATACTTACTTGAGTCGTAAGTTCTTTCACAGCACTTCGCAGCGGCTCCACGTCGTACTAAGTGACGAGCAAGAGCAGGACGAGACGCTGGAAGGGAAACGAGACGCCGTTCACAGTCACCAGGTGGCAGGCGTTACCAAACGCCGTCGAACCCTTTCACTGCGCGGCGAATGGCGACGACCTTTGTAGACGTGAAGCAGTGCGCGTCGGAGCTGAAGATCTTTTCAGACGATATGCCGTGGGCAAAGGACCGGCGCCACGCCGCCCTGTTTTCTGTGTTGACCCCAGCGTGGAAAGCCCGGTGTCGCAGGATATTTCGGAACCGGACAAATCGGAACCATTCCGATTTATCCTGGCCCTGGTGGCAGGATTTTTCGGAACCATTCCGATTTATCCTGGCCCTGGTGGCAGGATTTTTCGGAACCACCAGGATATTTCGGAACCGTCTAGAAGGTCATTTGCCCACATGAATTTTTACTTTACGACTTTTTCTAAACAGATTGTGAAGAGTTTCTCACACTTTGATGAGGTTGTGCAATAAATATCTTCTCACCTACCTGTTTATCTCCTTGTTTATGAATTACAAATTCACGCACAGAAGGCCCACATGGCTTCACTAATATTCTGTCTGCATCATTCCGTGTCAAAATTCTATTCTCGCCTACCTGTTTATCTCCTTGTTTATGAATTACAAATAAAAAGTGTACAAAGTGTAAACTCTGATTTGAAACCGTCTAGAAACTCAGAAAATCATACGAAAGCATCTAGAAGATGGTTCCGAAATATCCTGGTGGTTCCCAAATATCCTGCCGCCAGGTGCGGGATAAATGGGAATGGTTCCGAAATATCCTAGGATTTTTGGGAACCGGTTCCGATTTATCCTGGTTCCGAAATATTCTACGACACCGGCACTCTTTGCAGCCGTGGTCTGCCTATCTACGTCATAGTCTTGCCATGGGAAGCAGTGCACGTAGGTGCGTCTCCATGGGGGTGTTGTAAACGGGCGGCATTATACGAGTACGAAAAAAGTATATATAAAATTTTTAATACATTGTTAGACTTTTTTCGTTTCGCCCTGCTCTGCAGCTATTTGTTCCAGCGGGAGTGGGAGAAAGT
>JAWQFJ010006532.1:0-5000 GCA_034096865.1 Theodoxus fluviatilis | reverse complement strand
ATATATATATATATATATATATATATATATATCGGTTATTGTTATTTCAGAGTTTAGCACTGTCATCTGGAACATTCAGCTGTCTATGACATTGTTTTTGTCGTTTCTGTCCTATCAGACATACTGTGCACATTCTGAAAATAATCTGCCCGTGTGTTGGGGTCTATGTTTGGAAGAGTTTTGGATCTATACTATTTATTGACCTCATTTGTTTTCAGAAACACTGTTGAATCAGCAATATTAGCGTTCAGATATTCTGTAAATGATAGCATTTACATTTCTTTAACTTGATCAACTGTTAGCAGTAAAATTTCGCTTTCTTATGTAAGCTTCCCTATCTTTTACATTTCTGAGGCAGCGAGATGGAGAGAGAGAGAGAGAGAGAGAGAGAGAGAGAGAGAGAGAGAGAGAGAGAGAGAGAGAGAGAGCGAACTCTGGTTTCTCTTCATCCACGAGTAAATCTTTCGCCTTTAACTAAAGATTTCCGTGGAGGGAGAGAGAGAGAGAGAGAGAGAGAGAGAGAGAGAGAGAGAGAGAGAGAGAGAGAGAGAGAGAGAGAGTCTTGTTTCCTGAGACCTATTGCTTTCCTCTGAATGATGAACAGTACAGAAATCTCAAACCTCAAATCAAAATCAGTAAATGAGTCGCCTGGACCAGTCAGGTGGTTTTGTTCGAATTGCAATCTCCTCTGACAGGAATTTGGGGGGAGAAAAAAAAATTCTTTGCTCAGTGCTGGCAAGAGAAAGACTGGGGCGGGTTTCAAAATAGGTAGTCGATCTTGGTCGCAAGATCTTGCTTCGCAGTAAGAGCTAGCTAAAAAAGAAACTACCCAACGTGACGAACTAATGCGCATGCGTAGACGTCACGACAAGAGGTGAACTAGCCACATTTCAATGGCCGACGTGTTGCCGGTTCACTCAGAAAACGCTCTATTTCGAGATACTAGCAACCCATCCAAAGAAAATATAAGCCATGCACAGCATTAATTTATCAAAGGTGTATGTTGAATGCATTAATAGATCGTGAAACCTCCTACAGTTTACACATCGAATGCAGGTCAACGCATCCACGCCGAACTTTTGTCTCCAAGATGGCGGCGCGCACTGTACTCATGCTGTCCGCCATCTTGAATCTTAAAAGCTAGGCACCTCTCAAGCTGCCTCGCTCAATCTACGCTCGTCTACGATTGGCTCGCTAGCAAGCAAAGAATGAAACTGCCCATTCGGCGAGATCTGCGTAGATCTACCGAGATCTTCGCATTTTGAAACCCGCCCCTGATATGCATTGTGAGTGCGTCTGGCGGTACCGCCTCCCCAGGGGCGGGTTTCAAAATGCGAAGATCTCGGTAGATCTACGTAGATCTCGCCGAATGGGCAGTTTCATTCTTTGCTTGCTAGCGAGCCAATCGAAGACGAGCGTAGATTGAGCGAGGCAGCTTGAGAGGTGCCTAGCTTTTAAGATTCGAGACAAAAGTTCGGCGTAGATGCGTTGACCTGCATTCGATGTGTAAACTGTAGGAGGTTTCACGATCTGTTAATGCATTCAACATACACCTTTGATAAATTAATGCTGTGCATGGCTTATATTTTCTTTGGATGGGTTGCTAGTATCTCGAAATAGAGCGTTTTCTGAATGAACCGGCAACACGTCGGCCATTGAAATGTGGCTAGTTCACCTCTTGTCGTGACGTCTACGCATGCGCATTACTTCGTCACGTTGGGTAGTTTCTTTTTTAGCTAGCTCTTACTGCGAAGCAAGATCTTGCGACCAAGATCGACTACCTATTTTGAAACCCGCCCCTGGCAATGGCAGGCCTCCTACTGACCTCTCTGTGCGCCCGTCTGTCTATTCGTCTGTGCTGTTGGTTACAATATTTGTTCCTCGGTCTAGCTTGTCTATCTGTCTGTCAGTCTGGCTAATGCTCCAAGTTATCTTTCCCTCCCCACTCTTACTCCTCTCTCTCTGTCTGTCTGTCTGTCTGTCTGTCTGTCTGTCTGTCTGTCTGTCTGTCTGTCTGTCTGTCTGTCTGTCTGTCTGTCTGTCTGTCTGTCTGTCTGTCTGTCTGTCTGTCTGTATGTATATATATATATATATATATATATATATATATATATATATATATATATATATATATATATTTGTCTGTGTGTCTATGTGTCTGCCTGACCGTCCGTCCGTCCGTCCGTCCATCTGTCCGTCCGTTCGTCCGTCCGTCCATCTATCCGCCCTCCGCCCGCCTGCTGTCCGTTCGTCTGAACGTGCATGCATTAAAAAAAAAGTATGAGCTTGTACATTACAGCTACGCACATTCTCACGCAGACGTTATGTGGGCGTCAGCAAGCGCGCGAGAGAACGTTTGTCTGCATATTTGTACCGTATAAACGTGTACATAATAATGCGTGCACTATAGTGCGTGAGTTTGTATGTTTGTGCTTGGGCATGTCTGTGCGTATGCGTGCGTGAAAACAACACACCTTCATTCTGATTAGAAACATTTAGTTACGTCTGTCTCACGAAGCGCACGTGCACAAACATTATAATATGCAACCTACCAAAAGAATAAGCCGACTAGACACCGCATCACCAGAGACTGAGACTGCCTGACAGTTATGGCAGACAGGCGTGTGACCTCCCACAGTGAACGCCACAGCACAGCTGCGGTGCTGACAACTGATCTGCATAAATACACGGCGAAGTACACTGGCATGATGGCTACTACTATCTGCCACCCCACCCCCGCAGTTCCTGCATGGTGATAATGATACACGCACACAGACACTGCTGACATGGGATGGGCAATAGAGAGCACAGATGGGCAAGAATGGCAGAGCAGTCGTCATTCACAAATGGGTGACTTGATGGAGGAGGGACGTGGGGGTGGGGGTGGGGGGTGGGGGGAGAAAGAGGGTGCTCAAGGCAAGTGAAGAGGACAGAAACTACTAGAGGAAAGGACTCACGTCTTAATAAGAATGCATTGTAGGTTTTATAGTAATGGACACGCACCTGGGAAGTTTGCAATTTAGTCGACTCAAAAGGGTATGAAAAAAATGACGAGAACACAAGAAGCAAGATCGAGGTGCTGCAGGAGTAGGAGCAGAAGAAACAGGAGCAGCAGAAGCGGGGAGAGTAAGAAGAGGAGCAGGGGTAGGAGAGACGGGGAGCGAGGAGATGGAAGAGGTGAAAAGAAAGAGGACGATATGACAATAATTTGAAACGATAGCTGATCGATGTAGCATGAGCATGAGCTGCTACTGGATCCACAGCAGACGAAGTACAAACATCAGCAACAAGCTGAACGTGATTGCTCATGCGCTCTCTAACTGAAAACTCACACAAACGGTCGTTAATAAATCATCCAGGGCCCGTATACACAACGGCGATTTATCGGCGATTTATTTTAACTTCGATTTATCTCTAAACTCAGACGATTCCAACTGCCTGTTCCGCTCTCCCTTGGCTGGAAACCAGTAGGCCTATATATAGCAAAGCACAACCTAGAATCATCTGACGAGCGTACCTTATCTAACCAATCAAGATAACGCGGGGCTAGGGGATAAATCGAGTGTTAAAAAGATAAATCGCCGTTGTGAATACGGGCCCTGAATGTTTTCCGTGCAGCATCTTAATATAATGTAGACAGACACGCAAGCCAGTTCTGCAATGGGCAACTTCATAAGAATGATACACAAAGAATACGATTTGATAAAGTTCTGTCTTTACAAAGTTTCTTTTATTGCAGCATTCCAATACTTTTTCTTACAAACATAACCCATGTGCGTTCCTACACATTGAAAAGTTCAAATGAAATTTTGAAAGGGGAAGCGAAAACAAACAGACAGAAAAGACTTACGTTTGTCCGGGAAAGCGATTATGGGACCGACAGAACTTGTCGGAAGTCTGGTTGAGGAGTGAGGGAGCTTATGAAGAGGCCTGATAGACTTGGACCCTGGTTGTGGAGTGAGAGAGCTTATGGAGCGGCCTGATAGACTTGGACCCTGGTTGTGGAGTGAGAGAGCTTATGGAGAGGCCTGATAGACTTGGACCCTGGTTGAGGAGTGAGAGAGCTTATGGAGAGGCCTGATAGATTTGGACCCTGGTTGAGGAGTGAGAGAGCTTATGGAGAGGCCTGATAGACTTGGACCCTGGTTGTGGAGTGAAAGAGCTTATGAAGAGGCCTGATAGACTTGGACCCTGGTTTCGCATCTGGCACTCTTGGAAGTCGAGCTATGCAGACATCCGACCTTCCATTTCCAGCAGCGCGCTCGATACACAGCAGCAGGTTTGAGCATGCGCAGACCTGACCTGGGGTGTCGTCTGCTTCACGATTTCTTACGCATGCGCAGACCTGACGTAGCTTTTGCCTAGGACTTAACTGCAGCGTGTTCCGTAAGCTCAGCCGCTGTAAGCAGCTGTCAGCGCTGCTTCTGTGAAACCCTCTGCTGCGCGTCGCTGGGAAAAAGCGCTGGCAGCGCTGCGTAGCGGTAAAAATTGAATGCCAAGACTGTCAGCAAAATGGCGGCCACTATTGGAGGTTATCGTTTCGGTGAAGACAAGTACATCAATTGTGAGCTGACGCATGATAAATTATATCTTATACGTGGCGGAAAGTGTGAAGGGAGATTACATTTTTATTTTATGTTCAAATTGCTTATGAACTTGATCGTAGTTTGCATGTTTTGGGGAAGAATACTTGCAATGTTCACTGCATGTCACCGTCACGTGACCGTGCGCTGTCTTCTTCTTCTTATACCCCGATGATTGGAGGAACTTGTTCAAGTGTTGTGCGCTGGGATCATTTCTCAAGGATTAAAAAGCTGCAGTGCATACAAGGATATGAACGTTGACGCTGCTGTAGCTTGTAGTACTGCAGTCAAGTCGTCGTCGTCGAAAATTTCCATCAAAGTAATTGCACGAAGTGGTGGTGGCGGCATTTTGTCCGCCATCTTGTTGTCGCTGCCACAAAGCGGAATGATGCAAAGCGTTCTATAGGCCCATAAATC
>JAWQFJ010006531.1:0-19369 GCA_034096865.1 Theodoxus fluviatilis | reverse complement strand
TTCTTTTGTCTTACTACATTCTACACATGATTCTTTTGCAAGACTTACCAAATGTCTTGATGCGTTGAGATTTGTCATATGCGTCACATTTTTGTTGTGATTGTATGCCTCGGGCCTAATCAGGTAAACATATGTTGACTGTCAATTGTTGATCCACACCTTCTCCGTTGTTCAAGTTCTTATCCAGTGTAATGGGGAAATGGGTTTCGAAAGTATCTCACTTGAGAGAGACGTAGGTTTTTTGCTGGTTAGTAATCCGACGGATGTATAGGAATTGAAATGAAGGATTGGAGTGAGTAGAAATTGAGTTCTGACCCGGGGTGGTGAGCGGTGTTCGCTCTGGGATCTGAGCGGTGGTGAGAAAAGTTAGGTCGTGACTTGGTTGTGAGCCGGTAGCTATGTTAGAGAGAGCGAGAAGACAGCAATGAGTCTGCCTGAGTCTGCCTACAGTCTGCCTAGAGTCGGCGTAAGGAGAGGAGAGGAGAGAAGAAGAGATCGGTCCGCCTGCTGGGTGAGAAGAAGAGAGAAGAGGAGGGCGAGGCACCGAAGAGAGAAGCAGACAAAGAGAAGAGATCGGCTCCACAACCACAGCAGAGACGGGCAGAGAGAGAGAGAGAGAGAGAGGCAGAGAGCGGGTAGAGGTGGAAGGTTGGTGCAAACGTTTATACGGGTCGATAGTTTTACTTGTCAAGGGCTGACCTACGTGCTTTTATGTTTTATAATAGAAGGCTGACCGATATTTTACTTGTGCTGCTGTGCTTTTTCCTTGTTCCCATTGAGAGTGGAGTAGAGGACGAGTAGATATACATTTTATAAGAAAGTGAGGGTCATTGAGGATATTGTGGTTGAGAGAGATACCAATGTAACATTCTTTTTCTTTTTTCTTTTCTACCCCTGTTACGGGCCTGATTTAAGCTGAAACTATAATGATCTGTAAGTAACCCTGGGACCTTGTTATTTCGTTTGTGCATCCCCGTAACATCCAGTAAATGAGATGGAAGAGAAGTGTTGATGTAATTTATTTTGCTTGATCATCAATTACAGGCTCTAATGTGTGTGAGTCCTAGTAATCATTGATGCGTGGAATGGCATCTGGATCTGTGTCCAATCACCAGGGCAACTGGTCAGTTCATGTAGAAATGGATTTGTCAGCATTCTAGGGACAAACTACATCATGAGTCTATGTTTCTGACATGTGTAGCACAATTCAGTCTCATACAAATGTCGAGGGATGAAAACAGAAAATCTATCTGATAGGCCTCCACTGGTGAAGATTTCAAAAAGTGAGTGATAGGAGGCTTTCCAGGGACTAAATGAGAGAGCTATTGCCTCAGACAATGCCCACTGCTCAAGGTGCTTACTTTCTGCTTCAGCTGTTGCTCCTCCACCGTCCTATGATGAAGCAACCAGACCCACTCAGCCTGAGCATCGAGAGTTTCGAGCGTAGGTTTCTTGATTTTTCATTTGCTTGCATTTTCTTTACATGAAACAGAACCTTCTTTTACTGATGTGCATTTTTTCAGTCCAGAATGACTGTTGCTATTCAAAGGGACCATGCACAAATCAATAAAAATAACTAAGCGTGAAGTATTAGCTCATGTGGAAGATTATGTAGTTTGTTGCAGACTTATTGCTTCCCATGTATCAATAACTTTCCATTCATAACATATCAGTTGAGCTCAAAGAAGTCTATACATACTTGCTTTGGTAGCCAGTCATTGTTTTATTTCTGTTTGTTTATTTTACCACCTTTGGCATTTTGTTTTGTTATTTGAATCAGTAATTTCATTCCTAAGTCTTGAATGAAAAAATAATATCTTGAAAAGTATAATTCTAGATGATGCACTTTCTGTTTTGATGAAAAACTAAAACAACGTGTGTTGTGCATAATAAGATGTCTTTTTTTACTTTTTTGCTAACAGACCACCTACAAAAGGGCTGAGGCAAATAGGCTTGCATGCAAATTATTATGCTCATTAATGTTAGGCAAGGCAGGTCAGGTTTGAATGTCCACCATTGATTCATAGAGAGTACAATGAGATATGCTTCAGAAACATTTTAGTTTGAAGCCCTGACATTGGAATAGAGCCACCCCAACAGCTCCATGGGAGGATGTGTTGATCACTCATTTGTTAATTTCCTAGGGCACCCTCCATCACGGAAGAGGAGGCAAGAGAGGCACTGATGAGCTTTGTGGCAGAACACTGCTGCTATGGTTCTGGTGCTGCCAAGAATATGAAAATTCAGGACCTCATTTCCTCTAGTGCCTTCCAGGTAAGCAAACCCTTTGGGGTCTGATGTGTCATTGAGAAAAGCTACCCAGAAAAGCTCATGTTGTGTGGATAAATTGAACATTAACCCCTTACCTCCTACATATAGGAGTTAACTCATTAAAAGTTGTTTTTTAAACTTCAAGTAGACATCCAAGTTAGAGAGGTTGGAATGTGGGGTGAGAACAGGTGATTCTGGGGATAGATGGTTAAACAAAGCAGGAAATATTATGTGAATAGTATTTGCAAATCTAATAGACAAGAAACTTTTCTTTTGTAAGACCTCTTCTATGGTGTACAAGTTTACCCTTGAATGGTATGATAATAACTCTGTGCTATTTATTACCCTTCCCAGTCAAGTCTAGCTTGACATTCTTGTTGGTTCTCTTTCAGTATCAGTTGGAGAGTTTTGGAGAAGGTCGTTCAACTGCATGGGCCCATGAACCTTTTGCAGGTATTTTCATTGCTTGCTTTGTTGCAAGAATACCACAGGTTGGGAATCCTCTTGATTATGTTCTCATGTGAAATATGTTTTTCTCACTTGCTCCATACCTGTCACCTGTATTTGTTGCACTCATAGAGGACTTTGAGTTAAATTGCATTGTCTATTTTTATTCACTTTTGCCCTGGAATACAAGCAATTTTTACTGGGCCAGTCTCACCTCAATTACACTGGTGTCTACATGGAATTTCTCCTGGTTAGTTGCTCATGATGGTTTCAGAATTTTTTAATCCTGTCACAGCCATGAGGATAGATTTAGCAATGCACACAAACAAAAACCAAACCCAGCAAAGAGCAGTAAGTTTGCCAAATGAATGTAAAAGACAAGAATTATGCTTCAGCAGTACCAGTCGCATACCAGTGCATACAGAGATATTCTTGTTCATAGAAATACAGAAATCTGAGAATGTGCTATTTCCATGAGACCTCCCACTTAAACGAAAACTTTTCTGTGTGGTTCTAAATTTGTTTGAGTTAAATTTAGTGAAAATCTCTGTTTTGCATACCAAAAATATTTAGAGAATAATGATCTGACACTTGTTATACAGAGGTGTTCCGATGCTGTAGCTGTGATTTCACAATGTTATCACATCTCTGCAGACTGATTTACCTCCTTACCAACTAATTGCTCCCTGCAAGTAGACTAACCCAAGAATAGAAAGACTTTTCATTGCAGTGATTGGTAGGAGGGAAACCTTTGACCTTTGACCTTATGCAGGCCAGATGGTGGATGGCCCCCATAATGGACCTGCTCCTGGTCCCTGGGACATCCAGGTGGCACCCCCTACCATGTTCCAGAATGAGAAAAGGTTGCTGGAGGTCCCACACACTGCCTCTGTGAAGGTACAGCTGCAGGCATTTCATGGATGTAGTCTCTATCGTCATTGCAGAGGAGAGATGAAATGTAATAATAATAATAATAACAATAATAAAAACCGCTGGCGCTGAACCTCCAGGTTTTGGCATATTAAAAAATTAATTAAAAAAAGATCGGGTTCGAACCCGCAACCTCTAGAGAAAAGCTCTCTCTCTCTCTCTCCCCCCCCCCCCCGTACTCCCTTCCCTTATCTCGAGCCACAGCTCCTCTCCCGTGGCTGGCATTGTTCTGTCAGTTTTGATAACGTCACGCATTTCGCCATTCTGTCAACTACGCAATTTCGCCATTCCATGAATCGCGAATTTGGTGAGGCACTCTGGAGTGTACGACCTTAAAAAAACCACTTTCTTTTCAAGCCTCGATTCTGAAAGTTTGATACATTCAATCGGACCTAACTTCCAGTTAGTGTGCAAAATCTCAAGGAAATCCGTCCAGTAGTTTTTGAGATATAAGCCGTGGAGACGGGACAGACAGACAGACACACACACACACACACACACACACACACACACATACACACACACACACACAGACAAAGTCTGTAGGACCTCCAGTAAACCTGGAGGGATAATAATATAGTTTATTCATACGCACATACCTTCCCTTGACAGACAAGCTCATGGCATTTACAATCCAAAGAATCAACACTCATACAACCGCTCAACACCACATTCCTACAAAAACTCACACACTACACATATAAACAAAAACAAAAAACAAAAACTAAGATTCAGTAGAACAAACTATACAATATACACAGCACTTGCAGCCAGGTCAAGTAAGGCAAAGCAGCTCAGCGGGAAAGGCAGATCGGAAGAGGTGGGTCTTTAGAGCACTTTTGAACTGGGGCAGAGGGTGAGATTGACAGACTGAGAGAGGGAGACTATTCCAGGTTACAGATCCAATATAGGAGAAGGCACGCTGTCCTTGAGTTTTCTTGTTACGGCGGGGGACCTTAAGCATTCTAGAGTCAGCAGCTGAGCATAGACGGGAAGAATCTGGGTTTATTAACAATGTATACCAGTTCCTGGCAGCCCACCCCCCAGTGCACTCCGCTCTTGCATGAGTACACGGTCAGCCCCTCAGCCTCTACTCGCTTGTTGAAACCATGTCTTTAGACAGGCAGAGATGGGCGAGCATGCTTTGAGGTTGGACGATGTGCGAGGTGCAGTGCCGTGGTTCTATCCCTGGGACAGGAAGAATCTGGGTTTATTCAAATATCTTGAGCATAGAGATCTGGAGGGCGTGTAGACTGTAAGAATTTCTGTAAGAGCGTGTGGTGCGGTGTTGTTGAAGGCCTTGAAGCACTAATTAGGAAGTTTATCCTCTGAGAGATGGGGAGCGAGTGAAGTGTATGTAGGAGTGAAGAGATATGGGTTCGCTTGGGACATTGAAAAACTAGCCTAGCAGCACAATTCTGAACTTTCTGGAGTTTGTTAAGCAGAGTGTCAGGGATGCCAGTGAGAAGAGAGTTTCCATAGTCGAGACGAGACAGAACAAGTGATGTGATGAGCGTTTTGGTGGCCTGCTGAGAAAAAATAATGTAGAATGGTACTAATTTTCCTTAACTCATAATATGCTAACTGACAGACTTTGTTGACATGAGCTCTCATTGACAGATCATCTTCAAACATGACGCCTAAATTTGTAACAGACTGAGAGAAGATGATGTCACTGTGACCAATGGTTAGTTTGAGGGCCTGATCCGATTTGCCTCCGCCGCCCACCAGGAGTGCTTCAGTTTTTGAGTCATTGAGTTGGAGCTTGTTCCTGGTCATCCACTGTTTCACGTCAGAGATACAGTGTTCACTGGTAGAAAGAAGAGAGTGAATTTGTCTGGGATGGGAGGATTTGTAGAGCTGGGTATCATCAGCAAATTCACTGTGAGATACTGAATGACTATCAATTACATTGGAGAGTGGCTGGGTGTACAGTAGAAACAGCAGAGGACCCAGAACAGAGCCCTGAGGGACTCTGTACTTGAGAGGTGTAGGATCAGAAGCAAAACCCAAGATCGAAACAGTCTGCCTACTTTCTGAGAGATATGAATGCAGGAAAGAGAGTGCTAAGTTCTCAATGCCAAAAACGTTTCTAAGATGGGTGAGAAGAATTCCATGGTCTATTGTGTCGAACGCGGCACTCAAGTCTAATAGAGTAAGAAGAGAAACTTTGGAATCATCAGAAGCAACGAGAAGATCGTTTAAAACACAGAGCAGAGCTGTTTTGGAGGAATAATGAGCACGGTACGCGGATTGAAAATGGGCCAAAAGCTCATACTGGGACACGTGCTTCAGCAGCTGCTGCAAAGCTAACTTCTCTAACAATTTTGGTAGAAAAGAAAGATTGGAGACTGGCCTATAATTACTAAGTTTGTTTGGATTCAGGTCCTGCTTCTTCAGGAGCGGCTTAACTATAGCCTGCTTGAAAACACTAGGGAAGGTGCCAGTCTGAAAGCAATCATTGATCATCTGTATCAGGACAGGAAGGATATCATCAATGCACTCAACTAAGAGGGCTGTGGGAACAGGGTCAAGGTCACAGGAGGTAGGGTTCATACTGCGGATGGTCTTGAGGACCTCACTAGCCTCAACCGGGCTGAACTGAAGGAGGGGAATACCCCTGAAGGATACTGGGTCATCACTAACAGGTGCACCTGCATCAGCAGACATGTCAACATTATTTTGAATATCGGACACCTTGGACACAAAAAAGTCGCAAAACATCTGAGGTAACAGCGACATTGGTGAAGAAGGGAGAGTAGTACAATGGGTCTTATTCATGAGCATATTCGTGATGGAAAATAATTGACCGCAAGTGGTAGAAGCACATATCTTTGCATTGAAGTACACTGTCTTAGCCGTATCAACTAGACGATTGATCTTGTGTTTGAAAGGAAAAAAAAAATCTTTGTGAACAGCCAAACCAGAACGCAGCCACAGTTGCTCAGCTTGTCGCTTTTTCTGCTTCAACCTGTAATGGTTCAATAAACACGTTATCAAATGGTAGCAATATACATTAGTAGGCTGACACATGTAGAACATGTGATTATGATGCATATGAAACAGATGAGGGACAATATTGATGAGGTTTTTGACTCACATGCGAAGCAAAAGTGAGTCTATGTACTGAGCCGTGTCGTCCGTCCGTCCGTCCGTCCATCCGTCCGTCCGTCCGTCCGGGCGTTAAAAACTTAAACGTTGGATTTTTCTCGGAGACTATTAAGTCTATCAACACCAAATGTGGCATGATGGTGTATTATGACAAGGCCTCAAAAAACATACATAGTGACTTGACCTTGCTTCAAGGTCAAGGTCACAGGAGCCATAAATGTGGTCTCAAAAACAGTCATTTTTTACATTTTCCCAATTTTCTCCCACGTTATTGAGAATGGCGATCTTAGCTACAAGTGGTATATAGGTCAAAGCAAGCCCTATCTTTTGATACCAGTTTGGTTGACCTTGCTTCAAGGTCAAGGTCACAGGAGCTCTTCAAAGTTGGATTGTATACATATTTTGAAGTGACCTTGACCCTGAACTATGGAAGATAACTGTTTCAAACTTTATAATTATGTGGGGCACATGTTATACTTTCATCATGAGACACATTTGTTTACATATCATCAAGGTCAAGGTCACTTTGACCCTTATGAAATGTGACCAAAATGGGGTAGTGAACCACTAAAAGTGACTATATCTCATGGTAGAAAGTGCCAATAAGCACCATTGTGCTTCCTATGTCTTGAATTAACAGCTTTGTGTTGCATGACCTTGGATGACCTTGACCTTGGGTCAAGGTCACATGTATTTTGGTAGGAAAAATGTGTAAAGCATTTCTTTGTGTATGATGTCATTGGTAGGTTTAGTTGTTTGACCTTGACCTTGAAGGTCACCTGAAGGTCAAGGTCATATAAAGGTCAAGGTCAAGCATGTGAGTCGTATGGGCTTTGCCCTTCTTGTTTGTTTTTGTTTGTGCCATATTGATTTGGTGCTTGCAAACACATGATCTATCCAGGTAATATTAACCCATATGTGTGTACACACACTTTCAGGCAATGTTATATAGAGACATGAAGAACAAATTTAGTGTTACATATATTTGCTAAGTCTACAATTTCCTCAACCTTTTGGCTTCGTAGTTTGAGAGCATAAAATATATACATACATGTAGCAACATCTCGTTTTTGTGGTATCATTCCTGTTGAGAAGTTTTACCAGCTATATATAACTACTCCCATGTGACACACACACACACATACACGCACGCACAGAGAGAGAGAGAGAGAGAGAGAGAGAGAGAGAGAGAGAGAGAGAGCAATTTAATAGATGCAGGCACATATTCTCCAGTGTACTGATTCATACTTTTTGAGTTATTGCTGTACTTAATTAAAAAGAACCAGATTTCAAATATTGTGAAAAATTCATCAAAATATTGATGACATACAGTAGCAACCCAATGAAATGTATGTTTGATAAAGAATCTTGAAGGGAAAAAATCATTTTAGGAGAAAAAACCCTCCCTATTACATTATTCAATCATGTATCATAATCTATACTCATTTTAATCCAGATGTTCATGTTACCCGTGGGTCGTTATGGATGAGCAGTAGGCATTAATTAGTGAAAAGTTCAACTAACTCCTACATTCAGAATGGAGATATTCCAATTGTCATGTGAATAATGATGAGTCTCTGTGTTAGTCCTAATCAGCACTGTTAACTTTGTAACAGAAGTTGCTTCTTTTCCAGCCGTGTCACAACTGTTTTGCCATGGGTGTCGTCCGCTGTTTCCGCTGTCATGGCCGTGGAAGGGTAAGCATTAGGGATTTGATTTTACCTGACAGAGCATCATTAGCTGTTCGGAATCAACTTTGCCTGGGAAACATATGTTTGGCAGGGAGTTTTTCCCCCAAGTGTTCACTGGTTTGGCATTTTGTGATGGTGTTTTGCCTCCAGCTCTGAAGGGGAATTTGCTCTCTTTTTGACTCACATACGAAGCAAAAGTGATCCTATGTACTCAGCCGTGTCGTCCGTCCGTCCGTCCGTTCGGGCGTAAAAAACTTAAACGTTGGATTTTTCTTGGAGACGATTAAGTCTATCAACACCAAATGTGGCATGATGGTGTATGATGACAAGGCCTCAAAAAACATACATAGTGACTTGACCTTGCTTCAAGGTCAAGGTCACAGGAGCCATACATGTGGTCTCAAAAACAGTCATTTTTCACATTTTCCCAATTTTCTCTGAAGTTTTTGAGAATGGCGACCTTAGCTACAAGTGGTATATAGGTCAAAGCAAGCCCTATCTTTTGATACCAGTTTGGTTGACCTTGCTTCAAGGTCAAGGTCACAGGAGCTCTTCAAAGTTGGATTGTATACATATTTTGAAGTGACCTTGACCCTGAACTATGGAAGATAACTGTTTCAAACTTAATAATTATATGGGGCACATGTTATACTTTCATCATGAGACACATTTGTTCACATATCATCAAGGTCAAGGTCACTTTGACCCTTATGAAATGTGACCAAAATGGGGTAGTGAACCACTAAAAGTGACTATATCTCATGGTAGAAAGTGCCAATAAGCACCATTGTGCTTCCTATGTCTTGAATTAACAGCTTTGTGTTGAATGACCTTGTATTTTGGTAGGAAAAATGTGTAAAGCATTTCTTTGTGTATGATGTCATTGGTAGGTTTAGTTGTTTGACCTTGACCTTGAAGGTCACCTGAAGGTCAAGGTCATATAAAGGTCAAGGTCAAGCATGTGAGTCGTATGGGCTTTGCCCTTCTTGTTTTGTAGTGATGTTGTCTTTTATATCTTGGGAACTGATTTACTTTTTAATAACTTACTTTCTTCACCTGTGTATATTTTGTTTGGTCTACGAGATTTTGAACACTGTAACATGGTCTTTTTTAAATTTTACTTATATGTGTATGCAAAATGAGGCTGCATTGTTATCTTCAGATTTGAAGTGGATAGTACGTGCAGTTATGGAGTACTTGTGTTATCAGTGTTGTGAGTGTGAAATGACTGTGACCTTGCTTGCCATTTGCCAAGTATGTGACATGAGCTTCTGTAAAGTCTAGCAACTTGTCTGTTTTGATTGTTTATCATTTATGTTAGTAATACCTTTTTTTCCATACTGATACCAAAGTCGTCTAACATACAGCAACTGCCTACAGATACCCCTATCTTTATTTGAAACCCATGGCCATGGAATGTTTTTTGGCCTGCCCCAGTGGTTTCCTGTCACTCCTTTAGTTATAGCAAGTCTTGCCAATGATATAAACAATCACCTTATCAAGTCCTGACCCCAGCATAGAGAGCAGGACAGGAAGAGAGCAAGTATTTCAATATTCAAGGCCAAATGGCTATGGACAGAAAATGGAACTGATATTGTCTGTCGCATGTTGGCCTCTTACTAGAGTGTTAATCTGGCTGCAGCTGCGATGCACATCTTGCAATGGGTCGGGGCGGGACCGCCACTATGACCATCAGCGACAGGAGTGGACGCATCGCTCTTGTACCTGGTGCCATGGCAGTGGACGGCGCAGGTGAGCGCATAGGAGTATGTTTATTGTTTGATGTGTGCCTACTGATATGCGCTTGATGTGTGCTGAGTGTGTGGACTGTGAGGTTGTGCAGAGTAGGTGCTAATGTGGGCTGATGGAGTGTATGTTGGATAAGAATGCAGTCCTGGTGATGTGCAATCCAAACTTCCATGGAAGAATCTCAGAACTCTACTGGCACTGCCAATCAATGCTGGAAACTGAGTTCTATAATCCTGCATGATATTGTTACAGCTCTGAAGGCTGTCATGATAATAGTTTGTTTCAAACAAAGAGTGGCTTAATGAAAAGCAAATCTATATTTGATGCATGGAGTCAAAGTCTTGCATGAGGTTTGAATGTCTAACAGTTCGTGTTGTACACTGATTCTTATGGTAGTCTGCTGGTTTACTCAAACATGCTGTCAAAAGGTTTACACCACCCCTGTATATTACCTGAACACATTTACTTGTTTGAGAAACTGAGTCAAACAATGTGTTCAAAAAGGCATCAGTTGATGACAGTAGCGCAAGAGATGAGGAGAGCATCAGGTCAGAGTTAGTACACTCCTTGAGAGCTCTTCATTTCTAAATCTCCTCAAAATGTTCCTTGAAAACCCTTGAAATTTTTTGTAAGTAATGAGTCTCTTCAAAACCCCTTGAAAATTGACATCGAGTCTGAGTTATCATCTAAGCATATCTATGGACACAGTAAAGAAGCAAGCAGTACAAGAAGTGGAAAAAGAAATCAACCATGATTTCCAAACCATGAAAGACCTCTCTGTGAATTGGGAAATAAAAACACAATGTGGTGGTTCATGGAGTTGCTTTATAAACAGGAGATGAATGTAGATGCTGAATAGTGGAGACTTGATTTCCTGCATACAACTTGGCCTATGGTCCCCGTGTTTCAACGAGTCTCTGTAAAGTTATTCTGTTTGTGTATCAAACACTAGGCAAGATGACCCATAACTTGTTAGGTTTTGTTTCACTTGAGTACCAGTATAAATCAATGGAGAAGATGAAAATTTCAATGAAAGGGTTTAGTGGGAACCCTCTCAGGGAGTGGGGCTTAACAGCTGAGTGGTCAGCACTCTTGACCATAAGAAGCATGTGGCTAGTGGGTGCATCGTTCAAAGTTTGGCAGATGCCAGGGTGGCACCCCCTAGGCAAGGTGCTCAACTCATATTGTTTCTCCCCACACAGGAGTACAACCAAGTACCTAAATGGTTAGATGGTGAAGGCTGGAGTAATCTTAGTACCCCCAGTGAACAGTGATGTGAAACTAAAGCATTCAGTTTGACCATTCATTAGAGGTTGAAAAGGCTCACTATTCAAATGCCGTTTCCCATTTACAGGTGCTACACCTGCCATGGTTATGGGCAGGTGACATGCCAGGTGTGTGCTGGCAAGACTTACCCTCAAGTGGTTCATCCAGCTGACCATTCTCTGGTGAGTGTGTCACATTTTCAACCCAGACAATGTGAAGTCTGTTCACAGTGCTTGGTAGAAAAGCAAGTGGTTACTGGGACATCTGTATGTCCACCTCTGTTGTCTGTCCATCTTTATGTGGATGTTCCAATTTAAATATATCGAACCGTAGCATTTTCTCATGAGCCGTTTTGCCTGGAATCAACTATCAGCTGTCTGTGATGATGGTATAAATGCTGCTGCAGTTGCTGGATGGTGTATGGAGGAGGCCTCCAGCCTATTTCAAATACAATTTCCTTTGACATGAGAAACAAAGCAGGTTAAGCTAGATATATGACGTCATGCCTCACATTTCAGCATGCATTACACATGACTCTTCAGTACCAAGTCATTTATGGATAACACTTGAGCAGAATGTAATACTGTAAGTCCTTTTCAACAGGACTAACCACTGCAACGACCACATTGTTGAGCGCACTGCACTGCCAGATCATCTCATCCGAAATGTGACGGGTCAGATAGCTTTGGAGGAGACACAAGTCAGGGTGAGTTTCTCTTGGTCTCTTATAATAAATTTCCTAAATTGCCTATGCACTTATTCAAGTTTTTTCCTCTAATGAAGATGATTTGATGGGCATTTCATTCAGCTGAATAATTTTAGCAGTCCATTATAATAATGCCATCACTTATTACGACATGTTTCAGTGCTGTAATTAGAATTAAGGTTGAGTTTGAGTTTTGATATGTATGTTTTTGTATTGAATTTTATGAGGACTGAATTGCCTATTTATTCATTGTGCAAGGGTGGCTACCAACCTGTTTTCTTCGTCTTTGCAGGTGTATCCCATAGTGCACTTTCCTGACCAGGAAATCAACAATGCCTCCCAGCGCCTGGTTGCCAGCCACAACTCCTCCTTCCCCACAGAGCGCATCCTCATGCAGGTGTGTGGTGTGAAACACTATGCTGGTCTCTTACTTCCATTGAGGGAATTTCATTTAACTTGTCAAGTCACATACTCCCTCTGCCAGGTCCTTACTTTAATCTTTACCAAAAAGACCAGCTGGGAGCTAAACATGATCTGCTCCCTCTTACTTTCCTAACCAGTGTTTCCCAAGTCCTGGCAAATACTGGCCAAGTATTTGGTCAAAATTTGCCGGGTCTTGGGATATATTCGCTGAATATTTGGTCAAGTGTTTTGGTTCTTAAATGGTTTTCGCCAAGACTTGGCAAATATTAGCGAAGACTTAGTATATTGGGTCAACAGGTAATGCCAATAGCTATTGGGGCGAGATATTCGTGAGATCCCCTCAGAGCACAATGGTGGGGGTAAATTTGTCACTTCGTTTACATTTACAGTCATTGCACATTTACAGTATGGTTGTGATGCCATATAGCAAATGTCCTTTGCGAGATGTTGGCTTGTTTTTAATCAAGCTATTGAGAGGCTAAAGATTGGCCAAGACCTGGTGCAATAGTTGCCAAATTTTCGACAAATGTTTGCCAATAAGTAATTTGTATTAGCCAAGATTTATTTGTCAATCAAGAACAGTCTTTAGACTCATTGTTCTAAATGTAATGGTTAAGTTTGAATGGGAAAGCTGGACAGCTAGCACACACTGTTGCAAGGCAGCAATGCTAGGGGCTGTGAATGGTGGAGTGATAAAGTATTGTGTCATGAGACATAAGGCCAACAAACGAAAAAAGTTGTGATTAAAGTAACATGGCCCCAATACATATGGTCAGTAGGTTGGCCAACATTTTTATTTATTTATAGAAGAGGCTAGATTGAGCATAAATCTGAATTTCTCTTATCAAAAACACGTTATTAAACTTAAATGGTGGGTTCCATTAGTGCTCGTGGGGCGAGGATGCATTTTGTTGTTTATCAATATCATTGATTTTTTTCCCCTACCCTTTCTCCCCCCACCCCAACCCCCCACCTCTACCCTTTTTTGTGTGTGATCCAAAAAAAGTTTAGGGTCAGTATTAAAAAAAATAATAGTTTGTCAGGTTACCAAAACCATGACTATCTTGTCTGTTGACCTTAACATTGTAGCATGGGCTCAATGTGGCATATGCAGTACACAGACTTGATGATCAGAGTCTATCACCTCCACACACACACACGCATGCATGCATGCATGCACACATGCATGTGTGTGTGTGTGTGCATGCATGTCTGTGTGTATCTTTGCAGTTAAACAGAAGAGTTGAAGCACAGTTCTGTTGTTGTTTTGTTGTTGCTCGGGATCTCTGTTATTCACTTTAATGCATTTTACTTGATATGTAAAATTGCTTAAAACATGTCAAAGTTTTCACCAGTTTATTTTAAGCGCTGCTAACTCATTTAAAGTACCACTTTAGGGTAAAAGAAAATTGTTTGAAATTTGTTTTGCACTTCTGCGCTTAAAAAAAGAGAGAAATGATTCATTGTTATTTTCCTTGCCCTGACAGAAACACAAGGTCCGCATCATTCCTGTGACGGAGGTGAAATGCAAGTACAAGGACGAGAGCATGGACTACTTTGTGTATGGCTTTGAGCACAGAGTCCATGCTCCCAACTACCCCCAGCAGAGCTGCTGTGGCTGCACCATCCTCTAGCTCCACAGCCAGGTCAGGGCCATAGTGCTATGTTGATGCTGCCACCCCACTACTTATACCAATGCACTACTCTGCACTTGATCCTCGGGTTGTGTCGTTAGAGCAGCCTCTGCTACTTGCACTCTTATAGTGTTCCGTTGTCTGTCCAATGCTGTGGAAGTACCACACCTGAATGGTTGAATGGGTCACTTGATGGAATGAGAGGGGATGTCTAAGAGTGCTCCCAATGTACACTGTGTTTTTACATCACTTTGGTTGTGATGACGGCATATCTTCTTTTAAATGCATGCAACAAGTACAATGCAACAGATCTTATCGTATTGACATTGTCGGATGCTAGCACCATCGTAATATCAACACGTTTAGCAGGATCAAACAAATTAAAAACAGAATTCTGCCTTGTATCTGCATATGCCGGGCATCTCAACAGGAAATGAATCTCATCTTCATATTCCTCATTGCACGATGGACAAAGTAAAGACCGTTGAGGATCATTTGTGAAGCGGTGTCTGTGGATGATTAAATCGCTAAAACCAGCACGAAAGCGGACAAATACATATTTGAGGATTCGCCGATCTATCGCGCACAAATAAGACATGTTTTTGGCATTGACAACACAGCACTCTCCTTCCTGAAATCATATATCTCAGAACGTACGCAGACTGTTTTGATCCAGGGTATTGCTTCTGATCCTGCCCCGCTAAAATACGGAGTCCCACAGGGCTCGGTTCTGGGTCCTCTGCTGTTTCTATTGTACACCCAACCACTTCCCAACGTAATTGACAGTCATTTATTCTCTCACAGTGAATTTGCTGATGACACGCAACTCTACAACTCCACTCATCCCAGTCAAATCCAACTTCTTCTCTCTGCAAGTGAACTTTGTATTTCTGATGTGAAACAGTGGATGACACACAACAAACTCAAACTTAATGATTCAAAGACCGAAGCTCTCCTGGTTGGCGGTAGAGGCGAATTTAATCAGGCACTGAAACTAACCATAGGTCAGAGTGAGATACAATTCTCAAAATCTGTTAGAAACTTAGGTGTCATGTTCGATGATGATCTTTCTATGAGAGTTCATGTGAACAAAGTTTGCCAGTTAGCTTACTATGAGTTAAGGAAGATTAGCACTATTCGTCACTATCTTTCACAACAAGCCACTTAAACCCTTGTCACTTCCCTTGTTCTGTCCCGTCTTGATTATGGAAATTCTCTTCTTGCCGGCATTCCTGACACTCTGCTAAACAAACTGCAAAAAGTCCAAAACGCTGCTGTTAGATTAGTTTTTAGAAGTCCCAAGAGAACTCCCACATCCAAACTCCTTCGTGCACTGCATTGGCTCCCCGTCGCTCAGAGAATTGAGTATAAGCTAGCCACTATGTGTTTCAGCTTCTTCAATGAAACTGCACCACACGCACTCAAAGAAATTCTCACTGTCTACACCTCGCTACAAATAACCATTCAGCTGCAGACAACAAAACGTTAAGTGTCCCTCCATCGCAAAAAGAAAACCCAAGGACAGCGAGCTTTTTCTTATATCGGCCCTGTAACGTGGAATAGCCTACCTTTCCCTGTCCGTCACTCTGATTCCATGTCCCAGTTCAAAACCTCCCTTAAGGCACACCTGTTCCGGTCAGTCTTTCTTAACGAGCAGTGAGGTCAAAGATTATAGGTTACACAAAGATAGCTCATGCCGAGCTTTTGCTCTTCAAAGTTACAAGACGCTGCACCTAGCGGCGAGAGTAGGGGTGAATCAAGGAAAGTGTACTCACACCGCTTAGTGACAAGACGGCGAAGAAAGCTGCCTGCTGATTGGAGGATTCTATTCAGGGAACCAATCAGAGGACTGCTTTCGTGTAGATATGGCGTAGATGTCTATGCCTTAGACAACTCAATGGCGGCAGCTCTCTCCAGTTCGCGCAGAAAAAGCTATATTTTGAGATACTAGAAACCCATCCGAAGAAAATGTAAGCCATGAACAGCATTAATTTATCAAAGCTGTATGTTGAATGCATCAAAAGGTATTGAAAGGTCCTACTTTTTAACAATCGAAATGCAGGTCAGAGGGCAACGCTTGATCGTAAATCTAATTCTTTGCGGAAGCGGCAACTGAATTCACTTAATCAAATGATTTTCTGGCCGCAAATCACCTTCTTGACAGGTATGTATTGCTTTGCATTTCCTAAAGATATTCCACAGGGGTGTATACGTTGATAAACAAGCTTGCATTCTTAGATAATAATGAAAAATAGATCGTTCCCATTCAAACCCATACCATGTAGATCTAGGTCGAGTTGGATTTCACAACGCCTGCTACAAAAAAAGCCAAAACACCCCCATTATTGCAGCAAATCATTTTATTACACATTACACAGTAAATTTATTCACAAACATGATCGGAACGCATCAGAAACCGTCGATAAACAGGAAGTTTTACATGTCGCTAAGAGGTGTGATTACCTTTCCTTGATTCACCAATAGCTCTAGCCGCTTGGGGCACAACGTGTCTCGATCCTCACAACAATGAGCTAATGAACTATCTTTGTGTAACCTATAATCTTTGGTGAGGTGCTTCACAAGGCGCCTCTTTTATGTTTCGTGTTTTTGTGTATTGCCTCCTAGGTTAAGTAGTTGTGTTATATTTAACTCTTTTTTGTTTCAACTGTACAGTGTGCGAGTGTTGGAATGCTTTGTATGAATGTAGACTTTTCATTGTAAACGCCATGAGCTTGCCTATTAGGGAAGGTATGGGCGTATAAGTAGTCTGTATTATTATTATTATTATTAAATACTGTTCCCGGCTGAAAACACATTTAAATTGCCTATAGAAGGCACACCTTTCACTGCTTTCAAGGGAGATGTACCAAACTTGTACATATTCGGTTATCAGGCGTTCCCGCAGCTCCTCTAGGAATTGCTTCTCATTATGTACATATTGCAATCTTCACAAATTTTCAAAATTGTGTTTACACAGCAATGCTTTTATATCCTGCGCCCAATTTTTATCACCAGACTGTAGCAACATGTTATATACCTTACGAAGGTATCTAGTCGAGTCCATTTGCAAGATTCGTAACCAATATTTAATTGCACGTATCCTGGCATTGAGAAATAATGGAAATCTGCCTGTTTCGCCACAGGTAATTACGTTTGGTGCCTGAGTTGGTAAGTGTAAAAAACGTTTCAAGGCCTGTAAGTGAATGATTTCCACATTTGAACAGTCATAGAGGCCCCACAATTCTGAAGAGTACATGAGGATAGGAGATACCTGCGCATCAAAAAGTTTAAAGAAGACGTTCGGTGAAACATCACCCAATTTTTTTACACATCTGATGACCTGAAGCAAGCCCGCTTTTGCCCTCTCAACCAGGTCTAGTTGTAAAGTTTTATATGACAATCATGTTGAGAATTTCGCTCGGACTAGATATTTGTATTCATTCTCGACCTCCAACCTCTTCCCATCTAATACCCATTTTTCATGTTCGGCAAGAAACCCACCATTTCGAAACTCTAAAACCTTTGTTTTATCAGAATTTACAACCAAGCCAAGCTTGCTTGCTTCTTCCACTAGCACACTGAGCTGATTCTGCAGACCTATGGGGGTGTCCGCGATAAGTACAGTGTCGTCAGCAAACAAGTGTAAGTATAGGACATTCTCATTAACGTACCCTGCAGGAGTAATCCTCGACGCTCTCTGTCGAAAAACAACGCGTTAGGTAGAACCACCTAGTTCCGGTCGATTCTCGAAGCATCTGGACTGAATACTAGATCTTTGCTAGATCGCTCAAAGTACATTATCTGGGGGTGGAAAACAGTACGGTGTCATGTAAAGCTCGAATGAGTAGCAGCAGATAACTGTTTAGTTCTGACTTGAATTGACAATTTCGTTTCCCTGGTCTGGCGAGGACCGAAAATTCACTCTCATCCAGTCGGTGAGTGATCAACTTGCCCGCACGGCGTAATGTATTATAGGCCTAACTTGTAAGATCGGGTCGATGATGACAAGAAAATGGCATTAAAACAAACAAAAAGTTTCATTACAACTAAAATCACCGGTTATATTAATAACTGACCATTTTTGACTCACATGCGAAGCAAAAGTGAGTCTATGTACTCAGCCGTGTCGTCCGTCCGTCCGTCCGTCCGTCCGTCCGGGCGTAAAAAACTTAAACGTTGGCTTTTTCTCGGAGACTATTAAGTCTATCAACACCAAATGTGGCATGATGGTGTATGATGACAAGGCCTCAAAAAACATACATAGTGACTTGACCTTGCTTCAAGGTCAAGGTCACAGGAGCCATAAATGTGGTCTCAAAAACAGTCATTTTTCACATTTTCCCAATTTTCTCCCACGTTATTGAGAATGGCGACCTTAGCTACAAGTGGTATATAGGTCAAAGCAAGCCCTATCTTTTGATACCAGTTTGGTTGACCTTGCTTCAAGGTCAAGGTCACAGGAGCTCTTCAAAGTTGGATTGTATACATATTTTGAAGTGACCTTGACCCTGAACTATGGAAGATAACTGTTTCAAACTTAATAATTATGTGGGGCACATGTTATACTTTCATCATGAGACACATTTGTTCACATTTCATCAAGGTCAAGGTCACTTTGACCCTTATGAAATGTGACCAAAATGGGGTAGTGAACCACTAAAAGTGACTATATCTCATGGTAGAAAGTGCCAATAAGCACCATTGTGCTTCCTATGTCTTGAATTAACAGCTATGTGTTGCATGACCTTGGATGACCTTGACCTTGGGTCAAGGTCACATGTATTTTGGTAGGAAAAATGTGTAAAGCATTTCTTTGTGTATGATGTCATTGGTAGGTTTAGTTGTTTGACCTTGACCTTGAAGGTCACCTGAACGTCAAGTTCATATAAAGGTCAAGGTCAAGCATGTGAGTCCTATGGGCTTTGCCCTCCTTGTTACACTTACAGCTAGTACTCAAACTTTACAACGCAAACAAATCACACCTGTGGGGAGTGTCGTGGTCTCGCATCAAAACTCAATGCACGAGTGATCGTTTTACTATCTGATCCGACATGGTATTCCAGCAAACAAGCAACTACTGCAACTTCATGAAGTTATTGAAATCTCAAAGTGTGATGTCAGACATCGATTGACCGATCGAG
>JAWQFJ010006530.1:27500-35023 GCA_034096865.1 Theodoxus fluviatilis | reverse complement strand
CCGCTGTGCAGTCTCAAAATGTTTCCGTGGATTGTGTTAATCAATAATTTCGCCTTTTAATAAACCAGAAGGTTTTTGGCTTTGTTGTACCAATAGACATGTTTTTGGTGACAATGTTTTCCCTTGTGTTTTCCTTGGATGCTTTCCTCAATTTTGTATTTTCACCTAATAAATTAGGCGTTGCTAGCAGTGGTAGCGGCAACTTGGAATTTGATTTCTTTGTTTCTCTTCTCTTGGTTGAGTTGGGTTTGCCCGTGTGACTTATTACCTCCCTTTGCTGCACTGTCCCTCAGTTCTGTGTGTGGTGCAAACAAAATTCTAAGCATACACTTTTATGACCTAGTCATAAACATATTTGTTGCAACTCACTTGGTGACAGCTCATGCTATCTATAGTTTATGAATGACCAGTTGAACAGTTTCATTTTCATAAAGTATTTTAATCCAAACGTGAAAAAGTAACCAACAGGAAATAAAATAAATTGTTAGAGGGCCGCCAATTTTCGTCATTGCTTTACCCCAGAGCCACAAATTTTATTATGTGTGGATTCGACACCATGTTTACTTTAAAACAATCATCAATTAATACCTATTCAAGCTTTGAAGTAGATTTTGAGGGTGAGTAGGAAAATGGATGGCCTACATGGTGCAATTAATGAAATGCCATAGAATGTTTGTTTCAGCTGCTGAAAAATCTTGGAACACAGCAACAAAAAACAAACAAATTCACTGTTTTCCTACACTGCTCCATTTATTCAATAATACAACAGCTTTTGATGAAAATGCAAAAGTGCATAGTCTCCAAGTAATGGAGATACATCTGAAAATGTTTCAGGGTATAACTAAAAGAAAACAAAAAATCCTAAAATTACTTACACTAGGGAAGTCAGCAAAGTCATTTTCATCATAATCAAGCTTCCGCCAAAGACCCTCTACAATAAGATGATTCATCCGGTCACTTCCTGCGAAATTAGGGTCACGCGCGCCACCAAGCGGTAACGGTGATTAGCCGGTAAAGAATGTCGACCACGAAGAAGAAATCAAGGCAAGGAGGTGACCATTGCAGTGCGAATAACTGTGTTAACTCGCGCTATGCGTTTCCACAGAAGTCATAGTCGTTATTAGCCGGTCAAAAATGTCGACCACAAAGAAGAAATCAAGGCAAGGAGGTGTCCATTGCAGTGCGATTAACTGTGTTAACTCGCGCTATGCGTGTCCACAGAAGTCATTTTTTAGTTTTCCGTGGAAAAATAAAGAGAGGTAAGTAATGATTATATAAATGTGTTTTGAGCTAAGCGCAATAAAATACAGAACTTGAAGTGTAATCTAAATCTGCTGAACTGGTTGAGGAAGCTTGTGGCTTTTGCTTTTGTAGGTGTGCCGATATTTGTTTTCGAAAATCTGCTGATTTAGTCACGTCAGCACCTCAGCAAATCAGCAGTCTTGATAATGAATGATTCACGTTAGATGATAAATATCGCCTTGAGGCTTGATCACAATTGAGTGATTCTGAATCAGAGTTGAAGAGTTTTGGCAACTGAATTCATACAATTTTTGTTTGCGAAAATGTTGATGAGTATTAAATTAATGATGCATGCGGAATTTATTATAGTGAATAATAGTGGCCAAAACATTTCATCGCAATGAATAAACGCAACCGATCATAGCAGGAATGAAAAAAAAGGTCATAAAGATAAACAAAACTTACAAACACTATGCCGGAAAGCTAGCATAATAAAATGCAAGCACGTAGGTTTTACAAACATGACAGTTGACACATGGCAACTCGCTTTGTGGAGATGAGCATTATTGAAGTTGAAAACTAGTTATGTAGTTTTCTATTAAATTTGTTGATACAGTGGAGTCCACTTATAGTGAACTCTGTTATTGTGGTTTTCGTGTTTTTGTGAACAGTTTTTAATTTGGTTGTCTATTTGCATGTGACCGTGTATCTAGTGCCCAGGCTATTTGCACGTGAATGTGTATCTAGTGACCATGCAGGCTGTTTACACGGCAAGTTATTTTCACCGCAAGCAATACGGAAATCATGAAATCTGCATTTTTTTTGCTTACAATATCTGTTTGTGTTTCCCTACTACAGTAGATCTATGCAATTCTATAGTAATAAACATAAAATTACACGGCATGAGCCATGACCGTACTCAGTAAATCCTTCTATCTCGCTACTATCGCATCGAGCGGCTCGGCCAGCAAAAGTAGGCCTACAGATACTGTGTTTACTTCCTCATTATTCGGGAATGGCTTCTTTGAAAGTTAGTTGGAGTAAGGTTTTCATGTTTGTCTGATTTAAAATCTCGCATAAAAATTGTCCAAGATGAGTTCAGAAAAAGCTTGAGGTACGACGAACGAGTAATGTAATATTAAGCAGTGCGCTCGCTCTATAGTCAGTGTCTGAAATAGCCACAACCTTTTAATTTCCCTTCAGTTCATTGTATGACTGAAATCAACCCTCTTAATGTGACATTCCGCTTAGTGTGGAAATTTTTTCCTGTCCCTCAATTGAAGTTCACAATAAGAGGATTCCACGATCCACTGTAAATTGTTATGCTGACTAAAGTCAGACATTTGTATGTGGAAGATTGTCTCCCTTGACTCGAGCGTCACCGTTTCCGCTTGGGGCGCCTCGGTCGGCTCCGTCATCATGTTTTATATAGGCCGAGTGCCGGATGAATCATCTTATAGTAGAGGGTCTTTGCTTCCGCTTATCTCGATCTACAAATCACATCAGTCGAAGCACATGCTTGCCCTTTATCTCCCATCACATCAATGTAAGTAAAGCCTTCGAATTCATATTATGAGAGTCAGAATCGAAAAATAACTCCACAAGCGCTTCAACTTCGTTAGTCGCCATACTGGCAAAGAAAAAATTCCCGTTCACAAACGACGAAGACGCAACTCCGTGAAAACATTCGCACAAAATTCGCGGCACCTTCTCTTGATCGCCAAAATGGCGGAACTCGTTGCCACGTGATCACTGCATGAGACTGATATTTTTAGAACAGCATGACTCGAAGGCAGCGTTAGGCAAGTCAACAGAGCACGTCACTATCGCTCGCCGCACGGATGCGCCGGCACACGTCTGGGGAATGTACGCTGTGACGCATCAATGCGCCGGCGGCTTCCTAAAGGTTAATGAACTTGAAGTCTGATAAAATAAACAATGGATGGCTGCCCTGGCACTTAATAACAATATTGTACATGTACACAATTGATTGTCACTGTTGAATGTGGCACAAAAAAATGATAACAAACCACAACAGGAACTAAAATAAATTATGAACTTGAAGTCTGATAAAAGAAACAATGGATGGCTGCCCTGGCACTTAAAAAAAAATACTGTACATGTACACAATTGACTTTCACCGTTCAATTGGGCACATGAAAAAATGATAAACCACAACAGGAACTGATATAAATTATTAATGAACTTGAAGTCTGATAAAAAACAATGGATGGCTGACCTGGCACTTTAATAAATACTGTACATGTACACAATTGACTTTCACCGTTCAATTTGGCACATAAAGAATTATAAAAACCACAATCCGGAAATAAAATTAATTATTAATGAACTTGTGTGATAAAAGAAACAATGGATGGCTGCCCTGGCACTTAAAAACATACTGTACATGTACACAATTGACTTTCACCGTTCAATTTGGCACATTAAAAAATTGATAAACCACAATCAGGAAATGAAATAAATTATTAATGAACTTGACATTGCAAATCATACCACCTCAAATGAACATTGTCACAGCAAGTGAAGGAAAACGTTCCCCGACTTGCAAAATATTAACATAACCAGTCAATCTGACAACACCAACAAAAAGGATGGCTGCCTTGGCACGTTATGTATAGATGTATTGATTTTTACCCTCTTTTTGGCACATAATAATAAAGTGACAATAACAGAAAATAGATCACCCATGTTGCAAACAATAACTGCACAAACATGATTAGCTGGCTTGGTATATACAAAATACAGTGGAAATTTATCTGGGGAAATTAACGTTATTGCAGCTGCTACCCGGACGAATTTGAGGTTATAACATGCTAGGGTAAGGCAGATGTACCGGATGGGTGCTTGTACGTCTTTCCACGCAAGCCAACTAATCCTGAAAGCGAGCCAACTGAACCAGCTAAAAACCAGAATGGTAGGATGTAATCATCAACTGATAATGGATCAGATTAGGAAATACCACATAATACTGTGTGCCTGTGCTCTGATACTTGTCAAGTGATTAGTACATAAATGAAAAAAGTCATTGTAAGTGGCGTTCGGGTGACTGCATTTGTAAGGGGAAAAAAACATATCTACAATTTGTCTATCATTTTCTGTAGGAGTTGGTTTCGCTCTTGTGTTGCTGCAACCAAAGATATCATCGCCTGCTGCTTTCGTTCGTGCACTTTGAACCACAGCGGAGGTTCATTCCTTCCACTACGTTTCCTATTTGCTGAGAGATTTGTAGGTGGAAGGGCTTCTTCATAATCTCCGTGGGCTGGAGTTTCATCTTCAATATCGCCTGCTTCGTCAGCTGATGCGCTTCTCGATGATGATGCTGCTGATGGTTGCAGCCTGTTGGTGGTGCGATGCACTGCACATATAAAACAAAATTACTCTTAACTTGCATTACAGATTGAGAACTACCTACATAACAAACAAGCATTGTTTATTTCTTTTGCCCTTGAGCCCTGGATGGTTGGATGAACGTTGGACAGTCTGAATTTAGTGTTTACTAAGAAACTGACCCAGTACCAATCAAGTCACTGTCTGCTGTCACTGTCAACATGTTGAGTGGCAGTCTCCAGGCCATAAGTGTTAAGTACTGGGTTTTCCATACCTTGTATGCCAGTGAGTGGTGTGCAATCATCTGATGTGCTTGTTGATGATGCTGCTGATGATGCTGCTGCTGATGGTTGCAGCCTGTTGGTGGTGCAATGCACTGCACATATAAAACAAAATTACTCTTAACTTGCATTACAGATTGAGAACTACCTACATAACAAACAAGCATTGTTTATTTTATTTGCCCTTGAGCCCTGGCTGGTTGGATGAACGTTGGACAGTCTGAATTTAGTTTGTTCTAAGAAACTGACCCAGTACCAATCAAGTCACTGTCTGCTGTCACTGTCAACATGTTGAGTGGCAGTCTCCAGGCCATAAGTGTTAAGTACTGGGTTTTCCATACCTTGTATGCCAGTGAGTGGTGTGCAATCATCTGATGTGCTTGTTGATGATGCTGCTGATGATGCTGCTGATGATGGCTGCAGCCTGTTGGTGGTGCGATGCACTGCACATATAAAACAAAATTACTCTTAACTTGCATTACAGATTGAGAACTACCTACATAACAAACAAGCATTGTTTATTTCATTTGCCCTTGAGCCCTGGCTGGTTGGATGAACGTTGGACAGTCTGAATTTAGTTTGTTCTAAGAAACTGACCCAGTACCAATCAAGTCACTGTCTGCTGTCACTGTCAACATGTTGAGTGGCAGTCTCCAGGCCATAAGTGTTAAGTACTGGGTTTTCCATACCTTGTATGCCAGTGAGTGGTGTGCAATCATCTGATGTGCTTGTTGATGATGCTGCTGATGATGCTGCTGATGATGGCTGCAGCCTGTTGGTGGTGCGATGCACTGCACATATAAAACAAAATTACTCTTAACTTGCATTACAGATTGAGAACTACCTACATAACAAACAAGCATTGTTTATTTCATTTGCCCTTGAGCCCTGGCTGGTTGGATGAACGTTGGACAGTCTGAATTTAGTTTGTTCTAAGAAACTGACCCAGTACCAATCAAGTCACTGTCTGCTGTCACTGTCAACATGTTGAGTGGCAGTCTCCAGGCCATAAGTGTTAAGTACTGGGTTTTCCATACCTTGTATGCCAGTGAGTGGTGTGCAAATGTATTTTATCTGTGTACAAGATATTTTGATGATTCAAACACTGTAAGAAAGCTTATATTCTTGGCTTTCTAGTTATGTCAAGTATTTGCCTCTCTTACAAATACTTTTTTTTTGCCATTTTAAGACAAATGAAAACAAGAACAGAAAATGACAATTCTCTGCACTTTTACAACCTGTTGTAAATGAAATGATGAATTACAATTCAACAGTTTCAACTGTAAATGAATGTGAACCATTTATCAAACATGTGAGTAAATTACAGTAACATCCATGATTTACAAAGTATTTCACACAAAATCAAATGAAACTTGCTGTGATAGCAGCATTTTACAATTCTCCGTCTTCACTTGCACATTTGCATTTTTCTCATTTTTTGGTCAATGTATACATGTATATATATCAATTAGCCACTGATTTGTAAATAAGATATTGTGTTTGTTATTATGTCATCATTTTTAACACAATAAGAACAATGCTCTACACAGCATCATAATATAAAAGAGAATTAAAATCTTGATACATGACATGAACATCTTTCTACCATAGCATATGATTGTTATCTTCATTGAACTTTCACAGATGACACAATAATTAACATAGGCACAAATACTAACCATTTTGGCATCAGCTTTGAACATTTATGAGATTGTTAAACATTATTCTTCATTTTCTGGACTGGAGGATATGACATCCTGACGTCAGTGAAATTGTTGTCTTTACAACTTGTGCAAACACATCTCATGCATATACATACCTTGGCATTTTCATGCAGAAATCAAGCAAAGTAATCCAGATTTTGGTGTAGGATTCCACACAGATCTTGAAACAATCCAGAATCGTTAAATATCCAGTCCAAGCACAATTACACCAAAGAGTCTAATATGTCAGGCACCTGTTCCGTTGAAAGTTTCTTCAGAGCGTTGGGTTAAACCTGTGTACTTCCATTAACTTGCTGCTCTGGGTTCACCGACATCTCCATCCGATTCTTTGTCCGAAACATCGCCTCCTAGTCAGGTTCGTCACCAACTTCGGCCGATTTTGGGTCTAATTCCACTTCAATGTCACTTGCCTCACTCATATCAGATCCTTCGTCAGCCATTTTGACAAAACGTTCCAAAAATTGCCATGTCACAAGATTAAAACATCAATAACTTGGATTCTACATCACCGATGGCGACGAACTCTTCGCAACGTCAACGCAGCCTTTGTTTTGCAGATTTCCAACAATTCCCTGCGATGTTGATAGGCCGACAAGATTGACTTGCCTCAATTCGTTTTACAGAGCTAAGTACTATAGGATGCGCATCCGTCGGTAAAGGTAGATGCAACGTAGGCGTCGCATCCGGCGCAAATGGGTTCAATTAAGACAACTACATAATATACACCATTCATTTCATAGACATTTTTGTCACCGACATGGACTGATCGAAATGAAGGTAAAAATGGCGGCGCCCATATGCATATCGATATGGAGACCGCGTGGTTTCAAAATATTCCTGTTTCTAACGTAATGTGGTCAAATATAGTTATGGTTTAATTAAAATAGCTTAAATATATCATACTCAAGAAGGAGATAACGATATATAT
>JAWQFJ010006530.1:5000-17500 GCA_034096865.1 Theodoxus fluviatilis | reverse complement strand
ATAGTGTCTATGAAGCCTAATAAATAAGTAAACAATGGATGGCTGTGTCGAAGGCGGCAAAGCCGCCTGAGACACAGGAGTATATAGGTGAGTATCGCCTCATTCCACTTTCACCCACACAATTCTCTAGTTCTTTCAGCTTTGGCGTCTATGGCTATCAATCATAGAGGGCGGGATAATTAATTTACTCTCTCTCACGCTCGCATGACTTGACACAATGTTCATTAAGAATTTTCTTTCATGGAAATGAATCATGAGTAAAATCAAATTCAAGGTAATATGAATGAAAAAGGTGTTAATCAATCCTCTCAGTCTTCTCTCTGACTGAAAAGTAGAGGATTACTTCCACTGACCCAAACCAAGGTTGACCCAAGAATTACTCACAAGACCAAGCAGATAGGCGACGACGCTGCAGGAACTTCCAACGTTCGATGAAAACTCTGCTCAAAACGATGTTCACTCAGAAAGGGGCATTCACAAGCACATACTCTCTCTCTCTCTCAAGGCTACACCTCGAAAGGAGAGGATCAAAAGGCCATAGACACGGTGGGCTCACACATTTGCCCGAACAAACACACACTTTCCACGTGCGCCAACGACGAAACTTTCCAGGCGACAAACTTTATTCAGAGTCTTGGTGAGGCGGGAGTTCTTCAAATCGGAAAACGATGGTCGTCTCTGGCACATTTTTCGTAGGGTGAGGGGGAAGATTGGAAGACTTTTCTTAACGTGTTGTCTCCCTCAAAACGGAGCTGCTCAAAGTACGTCTGCTCACGTCGATACTCTGCAAGTCAACTGAATTTTTAAGTCCAGCGTCTGCCTTTCAATAGTTATTCACAGCGCATGCGCCACTAGCTCCTGTCAATCAACTATGGTTACGTCACCGCTTATTCAAATATATTTTTTAAAAACTCGGTCACCAAGTGCAAGCTCAGCTGGTTTCCGCTAAACCATCGACGTGGTGTTGTCTCAAACAACACAGAAAATTGGCACAAAGGCTGGACCGTAACAGTAAGATGAGTAAATGGGCGCGAAGCGAATATACAATTGAGAAGGTTGTTGTGTGTGTGACACTTATACGTTTCCACAGTTGTATTCCCATCGACTTAAAACTTGGTATGGGGTTAGGTGTGGGCCGGGGTCAGGTCATGGTGGGGTTTAAAAAATGGTGTTGCCATGGTAACCGGAAGTGGGCACAAACAAGATGGACGCCGAAAACTCAAAGTGCTCCGATTTGACCGAAATTTGGTGTGTGGGTAGGAAAAGTCAAATGATGAAGATCTGTGAAAAAAAATTTGGTTATCATGGTTACGTAATGAGAAAAACAAAATGGCGGCTGAAGAATTTGGACGACTGTGCCGAATGTTGCAAAGCCGCCTCAGACACAGGAGTACACAGTTTTATTCCCATCAACTTAAAACTTGGAATGGGGTTAGGTGTGGGCCGGGGTCAGGTATCATGGTTACGTAATTCCCATCGACTTAAAACTTGGTATGGGGTTAGGTGTGGGCCGGGGTCAGGTATCATGGTTACGTAATTCCCATCAACTTAAAACTTGGTATGGGGTTAGGTGTGGGCCGGGGTCAGGTAATTGTTTTGTTTATCATGGTTACGTAATGAGAAAAACAAAATGGCGGCTGAAGAATTTGGATGACTGGCTGCGCTCGATTTGTGCGCCGGAGTGCGCCGGCGCGCGAGACGGGGCACCGGCTGGTTTTTCGTTGCGCTCGATTTGTTCAGGTGACGTCACTGGCTGATCACTCGGCGCACCTCCCGGTCCGCCCTCTGGTTTTCGTCGGCGCACGAGAAGAACCAAGAAGGCAAGATGGCGACGACCAGACTAGGGTTTATGTTTTGTGACGCTTCGACACTGAAAATATTCGATAATTCGTTCTCCGCTGACTCATGTGTGCCTTAATTTGTCACCTCGCTGCAATCTCCGCTGGACAATTGAAGTAGATTACGATTTTTTCCTTTATTGTGTGCACGATGTGTGGTTGACGGTGAGAAATCCTGCATTAAGTTCGAATTGACAATTCTCTCGCAAAGGGACGTAACTCTACATTCTGACCTCCCTTTGCGTAAAGGAAAATCGCTCGAGTGCGCCGTCTTATTAGTGTATAATTTATAGGGTCTGTGACTGCAGTAGGCTCAGGAGTCACTTATCAGGGCATAGGTAGTGGTAATGAAAATGTTCAATTTACACAATAACCTCAAACCTTACCATAAACCAAGAAGACAGCACATTTAGTCATCATCGCTACCGCTGTCTATAGTAACTTGCAAACACCACAATTGTGCCGCCATGTTGATAAGCCGAAAGCGCTCGATTTACACGAAAGCAGTCGAATCGCCGTTCACGTCACGGGGACTGCCGGTGACGTGGCGGCAGACCGCCGCGGCAGGATTCCGGCGCACAAATCGAGCGCAGCCACTGTGGCGAAGGCAGTAAAGCCGCCTGAGACACAGGAGTACACAGTATTATTTCCATCGACTTAAGGCAGAATTGAATAGAGAGAAATATTTGTATATATTAGATAACAAAGTTTTTCGAGATGTTTGTGTTCTTTTTAGGATGGGATTCAGCGATCTATTCACGCATAAATACAGATCTGCTACGGAGCGAGCTGATAATGCTTACTTATGTCCAGCTTGCTATGAAACAAACGAAAATGAACAGCATTTGTTACTTGACTGTCCTGCCTATGAAGATCTCAGACGAATGTACATACGCAGGTTGATGACGAATACATATGCCTTTGATGTTAAGGTACTCCTGTCGCTGAAGGAGCCTAGCAGTACGAGCGGTTGCAACGTATCTATATTATGCATTCAAGAGAAGAAAAGAAGCTGTTTCTATTGCTATGACCGAGGAGGCATATTATGTGTAATTGTGTTGTGATGGGCCGGTGGCCTAACAAGAATAAACCATTCGTTCGTTCGTTCTCTCTCTCTCTCTCTCTCTCTCTCTCTCTCTCTCTCTCTCGTTCTCCCCCCATCCCCCCCCCTCTCTCTCTCTCTCTCTCTCTCTCTCTCTCTCTCTCTCTCTCTCTCTCTCTCGTTCTTCCCCCATCCCCCACACCCACCCCTCTCTCTCTCTCTTTCTCTTTCTCTTTTCTTCTCTCTCTCTCTTCTCTCTCTCTCTCTCTCTCTCTCTCTCTCTCGCTCTCTCTCTCTTCTCTCTCGTTCTCCCCCCATCCTCCATCCCCCCATCCCCCCCCCCTTCTCTCTCTCTCTCTCTCTCTCTCTCTCTCTCTCTCTCTCTCTTCTCTTTCATTCTCCCCCCATACCCCCCCCCCTCTCTCTCTCTCTCTCTCTCTCTCTCTTCTCTCTCATTCTCTCCCCATCCCCCCTCGTTCTCTCTTTCTCTTTCTCTCTCTTCTCTCTCTCTCTCTCTCTCTCTCTCTCTCTCTCTCTCTCTCTCTCTCCCTCCCTCCCTCCCTCCCTCCCCCCTCCCTCTCTCTTTCTCTCTCACTCACACACAAACAAACACAAACACACACACACACATTTCTTATTTACACAAAATGCATTCATTGTTGAATTCATTCATTCATTACTGTTTCGCTTTCCTTTTTTGTGCATCCGTAGATTCGTTTCATCTTTGTTTATTCATTCATACATTCATTTATCCATGTATCAATCACTTTCTCATCCATGTGAAACGTGGGGCCGCGTGTCGGAGCTGGGCAGGCAGGCAGGGAGTGTAGAAGCATGCTTGCCTCTCTCCCTTCACTCCCTCCAAGGGATCAGCAGACAAGGAAGGCTTGGCGTCAAATTTCTCCGTCTTTATTCATGGTAGCAGACAGCGCAATACAGGCAAAGCTACTGTCCACTGGGATGACCTTTCCGTGACCTCTTTCTGTCTGGCCTGTCGCGTCTATCTCTCGCTCGCTTCGTCATATCTGTGTTTGTCAACGCACTGGCTTTATATAGCCATCACGAGGGCCTGAGCGAGGGCACAGGAAATTTCTAAGCAGAACTTGGACATGGGATTCCCAGTGGACGCGAAATTGTGTTAACATGACAGCTTCTAACAACTATTTGAGGCCAAAATCAACAATCCCGTATGACAAGCTCCACTCCGCTGGAAAGTGCGTTAATCAAAGTACACTCTGCGCCAATGAATGAGTTCCAAAAGTGGTTTGTAGACAAATGAATGGCAAGTGAAGTATTTATGGCGCCAATTAAATCAGATACTTATTCATCGTTTTCTATTAATATTATTGTTTAGAACTCACGGAGTGCAGGTTGCCATATATGGGATGGTTGATAAGGATAAACACTAGGTTTCTATTCAATACTACAAACAATACATGATACATTATATGAATAAACTCTAAAATTCGATGTGTTCTCAAGCACGCACACAAAGGCTGAGAAAGCTGCGATGGGAAAGTCAGTCTGCGCGATCATATATCTCTACAGCAGCGACAATGCGCGCGCGAAATACGCCTCATGTATCTCTGCAGTTACAATCCTCGCACACAAATATGGGAACGAGAGACAGTGCCTTTTACCACAGTGAACTGGACAAGTCTCTCATATGCTCACCCTCTTACACATGTATTCGTCCGTGCATTCATCCATGCATTCATCCATGCATGCAGTGCCCGACATTGACGGCGTGGACCAATGGCTGCCTTTGAGCAAGAACCTGTCCTCCAACAGGTCTGACTTTGTGTACAACTTCGACAACATTCTGGACAACAGCGAGGGCCACGCAGCCATTAGGTGGGTCTACACGCCAGGGCTTTGATTGCAAATTTGATTTTTGTTTTCCTTACGGCTCCTATTCCTTGGCATGCTCGGTTGAGGATCATGTGACTAAGGAAAGAGATAACGTTTTGTATAGCGCTTTTCCCCCGTACTTGCGGCTCCAGTTATTCTATACTTTATCCCCCGGTCCCTGGACCTCTCGATCAGTTCTCCACGGACGCCTGACGACAAATACAAGCACTAACAGATAGGATGCGTTCAGTAGGGTGTCAGCACTGTCTGTGATTCCTTGGGAGTAATCTAACTTGATGCTGGCCCATGACCACAATAAGGGTTAAACACGCTACAGTGTGCCATCACCGCTCTCTCAGGTTCCCTGTTTTACACCCGAGGTGGGAAGAGGCAATGCGAATTAACCACTTTGCCTGAAGATATAAAGGTAAAGGTGTGTTTTTTTATAGCGACTTACACCCTTTGTCTGGGTCTCAAACCGCTTTACACTTTACCCCCTGATCACTGGGCATCTTGATCAATCCTCACTGGTCCCTCACAACAAACATAGTGACAGACATTTAAGACGCATACAGTCAGGTACCAGCACCAACTCCGCTCCCTGGGGAGTATTCCAACCCGATGCTGGCGCTTGGCCACATACAAGGGTTAATTGCACTACATTTTGCCAACATTGCCCTCACAGGTACCCGGTTTTACTCCTGGGTGGGGAGAAGCAATGCGAGTTAAGCATCTTGCACAAGGATGCAACTCTGGGAACCGCGCATCCTTGACAGTCGCTACTGCTAGCGGAAGAGAACCCTTAACTAGTGAACTAAAATCCGACTAAGCCCCTTTATTCTCACAGGATGCCTATATCAGGTGAAAATATCATTATTCTGCATAGATTTATAACTTGAGTTCACAGCAGTCACACATACATCTTGAAAAGGTATCTGCTGCTACCTGGGGCTCCAGAGACGATGAACGGATATAACTCGGAGACATGTTCAGAGAATTGAAGTTACGGCAGTTAAAGACGATGAAGGACAAAGCGAAGGTCGACATTGAAATAAATGCCATGAATTAAAATAAAATTTAATCGTTGAAAAGTCTTCATCAGGCGCAAGGGAGGAAGCTTGCACTGACAGGAAGTGTGCGTGTGCGCATGTGTGAGAAATTCAGATGAAAATGTGCAATTCAGTCGCATGGCGACTTGCATGTGTCGCTAGTTTTTTTTTTGCAGCTTCCTTTTCAAGTTAGATCTGACATCCTTCAGTCCTGTTGTTCAGGACATAGTTGTACGACATGTTTAAGGTACCACGACTACAAGCTCATCATGGGCTACCCGGGGTGGTTTGATGAGTGGGTGAAGCCAATGAACGGTGCCAACGACAGTGCCAAGCTAATTCCTAAAATGGTGGAGACCCCCGGCGAAATCCCAGTCCGTCTGTTCAACCTCGCTAGTACGTCACACTGTCGCTGTTCCTAACACAGAAACGAAGCACTGCTGGGGACAGACAGATACAGTTTCGGACCTCAGGCGGCAAAACCCCGTGACCTTTCGTTACCTCGGCCAAGAGGTTATGTTTTGGCGTAGGTTAGTTGGTGTAACGTTTTGATCTCCCGATCACATTGTATATCAAGGGAAGCAACTCCATTGGGAAATATTACACTATCGAGAATAAATACTGGTTACCGTAACCGTCTCGTGAATCCTTTCCACTACCTATCCTAAATGGTCACCGACCATAACATGGTGTCAGAAAAGGGATCTGGAAAAAATACATAGATATTTCCAGGAAAAAACGACGGACAGCCCGAAAACAAATTGTGAGTTAACAAATTCTCTTGCAAGCTTTCCCACTAGTCTCGATCAGCATGGCTTCAGCAACGGGTAACCCTTCATTGAACTGGGCGGCGCGCAACCTCAACGAGGAATGGAAGAAGTTCGAGCAACACGCGAAGCTCATGTTCAAAGGCCCCCTACGTGCGGTTGAGCAAGGAAGCCAGTGCGCATACCTGCTGATATGGGTCGGTGAAACAGGCCGAGAAATTTTCAACTGGTGGAATGTAACAGAAGAAGAAAGCAAGTCCATCAATACTCTTTATGAAAAATTTGGACAACATACCCTTCCTCGAAAAAACTCCGTCTTCTCCCGCTACCTCTTCCAAAAACGCGAACAAAGACAGGACGAAACCTTTGACGCGTTCGTCACTGACTTAAGAAACAAAGTGAAAGATTGTTCGTTCGATAGACCGGAGGAGCGTGTACGTGACCAAATAGTGGCAGGCATCGCCTCCACAACCATCAGAGAGAAGCTCCTAAATGAAGGAGACGCTCTAACAATGACAAAGGCCATAGACATTGCTAATACTTCGAGGCAACACAAAAACAACTGGCTTCAATGTCTGTCACCACCTCCGTTGACTCTCTTCACACACACATAAACGTCAGAAGACACACTGTGACAAGGCACAAGACCTGCAGAAACTGTGGCGGCACTCATGGCAAGAGGCAGTGCCCTGCATTTGGAAAAAGTTGCTCATACTGCAATAAAAAGAACCACTTTGCTGACGTTTGCTTACCAAAAAAAAGCACAGCAAGAAGATCCACAACGTGGAGGAAGAAGACGAATACGACAACGACGATAGTGACAACCAGGATGGAAAGCTGATGATCGATGCCATCGACAACCAGCAGAAGCACAAAAACGCGGCATACGCTGACATCAAGGTGGGGACCAAAATCATAAAATTTAAGATCGACACTGGAGCTCAAGTCAACGTCATCCCTGTCTCCGTATTCAAGACCCTGTCCAAGCCACCTAAACTGAGAGATACTCAACAGTGCCTTGTTGCCTACTCAGGACAGCCTCTGGACGTCCGAGGATACGTTGAGGTCCCATGCACCTACAAGAGTCACAGCATCCAAAGCCGTTTCTACATTGCTGACACCAAGGGCCACTCTGAGCCAGTCCTAGGACTCCGCACTTGCCTAGACCTGCAGATAATCCAGCTCATTCTCTCCGTGGATGCCTCAGAAGAGCCCATGACCAAGGACACCATCCTGAAAGACTACAAACACCTCTTCACAGGTTTCGGATGCTTTGAAGGTGAAGTAAAAATCCACCTCAAGCGAGACACAACCTCTGTCGTCCATCCAGTACGCCGAGTACCATTTGCCCTGAGAAATCATCTGAAAACTGAACTCCAAGAACTGGAGAAATCTGGAATAATCTCCAGAGTAACATCGCCAACCGACTGGGTCAACTCTCTGGTCATCGTCCAGAAGCAAAGCGGCAAACTCAGGATCTGCCTTGACCCAAAAGACCTCAACAAAGCCATCAAAAGGCCACGAGCATCAAAACCACAACAACCAACATCACAGCAACGTGCGCCAACACCAGTTCCAGAAGCCCCACCAAGCCTCACAGGCAGAATGGAAACAGAGTTTCAAGAAAATACAGACTCAGCCCCCAGACCAGTACCAACACTTGGAAGTTACACAACCAGATCAGGCTGAGCAGTGAAGAGTCCCAAGAGACTGGATCTGTAGACACACCTATATCTACATCTATATGATCAGACATGCAGGACACAACACATTAACCGGATAGGCTATTTCAGGACGTGGACTTGTAATCAACATACATATGAGCAAACAGCCAGTACACGTTACACCAGTGATACAACCATGGAAGACAAACATGATTTTAAATCTTAATGCTTAATGTGTCCCATAATTTTATCTCTGTACATTGAACTTTCTTCCCTCTTAATTTGATCCCCATAATCCTTTCTTTCCATAAGAAGAGGGATGTAACGTTTTGATCTCCCGATCATATTGTATATCAAGGGAAGCAACTCCATTGGGAAATATTACACCCGGGAGTGACCTCCCTGCACTCGGCACAACGGCTATCGAGAATAAATACTGGTTACCGTAACCGTCTCGTGAATCCTTTCCACTACCTATCCTAAATGGTCACCGACCATAACAGTTGGTAGGTTAGTTAGTTCGTTATTCTGCAAAATAAATTAAGCATGGTGCCGTGTGGCCGGAGTGTCGCATGTCTCGAGCAGGTAGGGAGTACAGAGACGGTGTACTTGTCTCTCTCCCTTCACTCCCTCCAAGGAATCAGCAGACAAGAAGACATGGCATAAGATCTCTCCGCCTTTATTCATGGTAACAGACAGCGCAGTACATGGCTACTGCCTGCTGGGATGGCCTCTCTGCGGCCTCTCTTGGTCTCTGTCCTGCTCTGGCTTTAAATAGCCTCTGCTCAGACCTCAGCGAGAGCAGACGGAATTTCTTACTAAAAGCTGGAACCTGAAGGCAAACTTGTGCTAACATAACAGGTTTTAACAACTTTTTGAGTCTTAAATCACCAGTCCCAAATGACAAACTTCACTCCATTGGAAAGTGCGTTATGCAAAGTACATTCTACGCCAATGAATGAATTCCAAAAGTGATATAGTGTATAAATAAATGGCCAGTGAATTATTTATGGCGCCAATTAAATCAGGTACTTATTCATCATTTTCTTTGAATGTTATTGTTTGCAACTCATGCAGTGCCGGTTGCCATATATGAGATAATTGATAAGGATAAATACTAGGTTTATATTCAATATTACAGACAGTACATGGTACATTAGATGATTAAACTGTAAAATTCGATGTGCTCTCAAGCACCGCAATAGAAGTCGGAAGTCAAGGGTAGTGCATGTATCTCTAAGGCCGCAACAGAGTGTGAGAAACACGCCTTCTCACGTATCTCTGCAGATACAATCCACACACACAAAGATAGGAACAGATAAGAGAGATATTGCGTTGAACTACAGATATTTGGACAGGTCTCAACATCCTATTTTCACCCTCTTATAAAATTTAAAATGTTTAAAACGGATCCTGAGAAAATTTGGTGCAAGGTCTTGGTTCACCCAAGGAATAATCCATTACGTTTTGGAGGTTATCTGTTATTTCGATTTGGAATTGTAGCTATGAACAGATATTTCATTGCCTAGGATGGAGCCTTGCACAGCGCCAGCATGCACTGCATGGTGGCCTATTTTCAGCCTCCCCCTAGCCTCGCGCGAGATCTCGACCGCAGCACAGGTGGGCGACTAAGCAGGTTTGAATGTCGCCTGCTATGGTCACTGCTTGCAATATTCAGCTGTGATGCCTCCACCACTGTGGCTGCCTTGGCGGAGGTTTGCAGTCTCCGAGTGCCCTCTATTTGAACATCTGAGAGCTCTAAAGACAGATCTTCTCTTGAGGTTCTTGGCGAAGTCTGCCTACGATGCCAGTCTAGAGTTTGCCACTGTCGATATGTGACTAGTAACGCAAACGTCTGGGGAAGTATGGATGAGGAAAAGATGTGTTTTATGGAGTGATGTGTGGGATGGCACACTCAACGTTGGGCAGTAGTAGGGAATTTCTTGGCTCGATGTTCGAGTTAGCTGCATGTTCGTGGGTCCGTGGTGCAATAGAGTGTAATGCAGCGTATTGTGGTTTCAGTGGTGGTCGTTGTCAGCTTTGATGTCGGTTGTAGCGGTTGTGTTATGATATTTGTGTGTGTGTGCATGTGTGTGTGTATGTGTTTGTGTGTGTGTGTGTGTGTGTGTGAGAGAGAGAGAGAGAGAGAGAGAGAGAGAGAGAGAGAGAGGGGAGGGGGGAGAGAGAGAGAGAGAGAGAGAGAGAGAGAGAGAGAGAGAGAGAGAAGCAGGCAGGCAGGATAGACAGACCAGACAGACAGACCAACCAGACCAACCATACAGACTAGACAGGACAGGGTGAGGGACAGGGACAAATATTAGACAAGCACAGTGCAGACACACTGACACGGATGGGCGGATGAACAAACAGATTAAATGAAGCATCCTTGGCTATATATTGTTTCTTTTCTACATACGTGATCACTATTGTGCATGTTTATTCCTTCACCGCACAAAAGACAGATTTTGAGGGCAAACTGTCCTGAGAACAGAGGAAGCAGTAAAGGTATTTCATAATAGCAGTAATGAGATGGCGTACCGGGGTTGGACCAAGGAAGTTAGTCAAAGGATAGGTTGTGACCAGCTAGTCTTCCCATTCTGTCTTGATCTTTTTCGTGGCCCTGAAAAGGGCCGTTAGTGTGGCGAGCTCTCAGAGGACTCTCTCTCATCTCTATCTTTGACCTGACGAAGGAGACTTTTCCGAAAACTCCCCACACTCCAAACGGCCCTTATCAGGGCCACAAATAAATGTCATGAAAGAATACGTGTGACTAGCTGGTCACCACCTATCCTTCTAATAAGACTACCTTCAAATGTGGGGGAGGCCTGATGGCAACAGACAATTCTTGTACATGGACACTTGTGGCTGAATGAATTTTATTAAACAGTTATTCTACATTTTGCCCCACAGTCGATCCGACGGAGTTCAGATATATAGCTGCCGAGAACCCCACCATGGTGACCACACTAATGCTCTACCTGCAGTCCCAGAGGAGGAGGTTGGTGCCTGCCAACTACCCACCCAGAGATTCAAGGTCTAACCCCAGGCATTTCCACAACGTCTGGTCGCCTGGTTGGTGTTAGAGAGTCACCTCAGTTTGGATAATACAAATCGCGATTGAAATTCGGCCGTGATATATTGAGCTTTGTTCTGCTTGAAAACGCCATGAAGAAATATCGGCAGCTTCCATAGTGCGTGGGTATATCGTGAGCAGCCGTGCCTTTGCATTTTCCTACATTCGACCAGGAAACCTTTCTGTACATTCAACCTTCTCGTCTTCCTCTAGTCCTTGATCTCCTCACTTCTTTCTCAATCTTCTCCTCCTTGAATCTCTTATTTGTCCTTCCCTACCATCCGTTTCCGCAGCTGGCACCATCACCAATATTTCCACAATCGCCAAAGCCTCAGACTATTTTCTTTCTTCTTTCAATAACAAATTTTGGAGGGCATATTGATTTGCACCTCTTATGACCTGTTACCCAGGGCTCTTTGAATGACAACACGGTGGGGTCACTTAACTGATCCAATCTATTGAGCGTATTTATTTTCTAGATTTTTACATTCGGTGATATAATTGACTTAACTCGCATCTATCTACAACGTAGAATTAATAAAAGCCAGAACTTGTACACTAGTTATAGAAATATTTTAATTACAACGAGAGCAGTGCAGATTTGGGACACGCTTGTAAACAATATAATAAAAAGTGTGCCAATCTTCATTTACAGAGCATGAAATCTAAGTATTGAAAACATGGCATGTGTGTATTACGGTACATGTAAAAACTTGAACGGAGTAACAAAAGTTACATGAACAAACAAACAACGATCGCCTTATTCTCCTATCACGGTTAGTTTTCTTTTCAAATGTACATGAAAATGAATTGATGAAATGTTTTCTAACCTATCTTTCAATGCTCCTATGCTTGTACTTGTTGAGCCCTCCTACAATGATGTCGAAAAGGGCGCCCTGGATTAAAGCTTCAGTACGTCTAATAGAACATTTGTTATAGGAGGTTTTCCACAACACTTCCACATCTGTTGTAGCTGTCGCAAAATGCCCCTGAAGTCCTTTAAGATTATTGCAATTGTCTGCAACTGCAATACAGACATAAGGGCGAAATATTGGGATGGATGGATGGAGTTTTACGGCCTTTGTGGGCTATTTAAGGCCATTAATCATGAAAAACATGAGAACTGGTTGAAATAAGAACAAGTCAAGTCACTATTTATCGATTGAATCGCTTCTTTGCGAAACACTTAGGGAGACATAGTAGGTCAATTCTGGCC